>CM065466.1:4522559-4647559 GCA_032872475.1 Leptopilina myrica (nomen nudum) | reverse complement strand
GAACCGCATTCGTAAGCGTAACCGTAAGAATGAGTTAAAGAAGGATAAACAATATACCTATCCTTCTTCAACTCATTCTTACGGTTACGCTTACGATTGCGGTTCCGGTTAAAGATTCTATTCTGCTTAGGCCTTTAGGAAATTAAAATCGACGCCATATTGGATCCACCATTTTTAAATTTCTTGTTTTCGATTTGAACTCTTGGGAAAAATTTCATAAATTATATTCATACGTAATTATAAAATATACAAATATTATTTTAAAAAGTGGAATATTCCAGTAACGTTTATTTTTAAAAATGCCAAATTTTCAATAGATGGTATATCTACTTTTTTCTTTTTTATTTAAATGCGTTCTTGGACAATTAATAAATTTTCTCAATTTATTAATATAAATATATATAATTAAAAAAAAATCAAATCGACCTCTACTCTGACTGAAAATGTGAATATATCAATTTTAAACTGACTCTAATATTAAAAATAATAAAACATTATAAATATGTACATAGTAGTTAGATATATTCCGTAGAATATTTAAAGAAAAATTTTTTGTTTACATAGAAAAAAAATTTTTTCGTTAATGAATTATAAAAAAAAAATTCTTTTGGCGATGTTTATATTATAGTCTTTTCTAAGAACTTACTTCACGAACATAATCATGATGAAATTATCTGCCATGTATATTAAATGCAATCAGTGGGGGAAAAAAAGGAGAATTCACTTCATTTGTATATTTCACGTAAAGAACAAAAAAAAACAATAAAGAATCTTTTATAATAAAAATAATCTCTCATTCCTATTCCTATGAAAATAAAAAAAGTCAAGAAATTCATAAAGAGTAACTCATTTTTTTTATTTATTTATTCATTAAACAGATATTCTTTATCTCTAGAGAAAATGATATAAATTTCTCTTACGTACAATAATAATATACTAAAATTATTATTTTATTTATATTATATCAAAAAGCTATAATGTTGAAGAATGACTCAATTTTTCACAACTTATAAAAAAAAAAAAGAAAGAAGGAAATTGTAAAAAACAATTTTTTTATGTCAGCAAAATAAAAAAATGTTTTAGAAAAAAAAAATCTTTCTACTCCAACATATTGGACATGTTTAAAAAAATAATCTTCTTTTCAGTAAATAAATTCTATTTCTTTTTTTCTCTGACACTGTATAAATTAACGAGTCTGTGAAAAATAAAAAAAAAATATACAGTAAACCACTGTAAGAAACGACAGTGAATAGTATTCTTAAAAAATATAAATTCTTTTTATATTTTTCTCGGTATTATTTAAACAGCTTTCTTCTTTGAGAAAACTTCGTCTCCATGGTCGCCGCCTTTCCTCTTCTGTCCTCTTTGGAATCGATCTTTAAAAAAAATATTTATCGTCTTTTTAAAAATTCAGTAGAATTGAAAAATGTTTTTTTTTTGTTTTTTGACATAAAATCAGTTTTGCTTTGAAGTTTTTCAACTCAGCGAAATCCTAAAGATTCCTCAGTATTAGCATGGCAAATCATCATTTTTTTTGTTTTTTGTAATTTTTATTTATAAGTAATGTGATTACTCACTTTTTTTGCCTCCCTTAAATTTGTTATTCTTGTATTTTGACTTTCGAATATTGGCCAACTCGATTACTACTTTTGCTAAATATTCACTTTCCTCATCACCCTCGAGTACTCGAACGTTTGCTGAACATTCGCCAATTTTCAACTAAAAATAAATGTTTTTTTTTAGTTATTCGAAATTAAATTAATAAAATAGGTTTTTAATTTTTTTGGATTAAAAATTGTGGAGAAGAAATAGTTTCCAACTAAATTCATGTTGAATTTCTAGGGAATTAATAATTTGATATTTAATTGAAGAAATGAAATCGAATAAAAGGAATTAGAAAAATGTTACTAACTTTTCCTTCCTCCAATTTCTCGAAAATAGTCTTGGCTTCATTTTCGTTTACAAGACGAACATAACCACTTTCTTCTCCCCTCGAGTAATCGACGAAAGCGACATGGCCATCTAATTTGACCAAAGCTTCTTTGATATCCTCCCTGGCTCCACTTTTTATTCCAGAGAGATGGAGAATCGAGCCCTTGGGTAGACTGCGAGTTTCTTTTTCCTTTTCGGCCGCGTTTTCGGTTTTTTCCTTTTCAACAATAAATCGACACATTTTATTCCAATTATTATTATTATTATTATTATTATTATTCACATTTTTAAAAAAAAACTAAATTTTTCGAAATTATTCTCAAGATTTCGATTCATTTAGTATTTTCCAGAATTTTTACCTAATTTTTTAAAAATAATTTTACACGGAATATAAAACCTTTAACTGGAACAGCAATAACTTTCGCTAAAATAGCGAAAGTATTCGTTGAAATAACGAAAGTATTCGCTGCAATAACTAAAGATTTCGCTAATATAGTGAAATTTGTAGTTGTTCTAGGTGAAGATTTTTTTCGTGTAAGAAAGTTCTTTAAGAATTTAATTATTACATTCAATTGAAATTATTTAAAGTTCAAATTTTTCAAAACAGTCAATTTTGAAGAATTTAAAAAATAATTTATCAAAATTCCCACTGAAACTTTTCCAAAATATTCAACTTTTCAATTATTCAGGGCTCGAACCAGTGGAAGTATTTAAAAATACGGACTTTACGGACCAAAAATGAAAAACTACGGACCAATTACTGACAAAAACATATAAGAGAACATTTAACTTACTCGGAGCGATCGATTACTTCATGTTAATTAAAGATAGAGTGATAATAAAATCATTATCAATTCAATTATTATTTTCAAGAATTATTAACTACGAGAATTTCATTATTTAAATACGATAAAACAATTTATTGAATAATTACAATGTTTCTTAAAATTGAATTCTTTTAAAGAATTGTACCAATCAATTTTCAAATAATTTGAATTCTTTTGCAAAATTTTATTAAAATAGATATTAAAAATAATTAAATTAGGGAAAATTTTTGAAATTAATTGAAATTTTGCCAAGAAATTTATTAAATTTTTTGAAAATAATTCAATTTTAGAGAAGAGTTTTATAATTTATAAAGATAATTGATAATTTACGCAAAGAATTGCATTAAAAATTTTGAATGCAATAATTTTATTCTTTAAAGAAATTTAATCAAAAATTTATTAAAAATAATATTTAAATTCTAATAAATAAATTGTAGCAAAGGTTATTAAAATAATTAAATTTCTTTAATCAATTTTAATAAAATTTTTAAGAATAATTACATTTTTCAAGGAATTCGATTAAAATTGTATTAAAAATAATTGAAATTCTGCAATTAGCTTTATTATTCATCAAAATAATTGAATTCCTAATAAGAATTTTATTATTTGCCAAAAAAATTAAATACCTGTAAAAATTTTATTATTTATGAAAATAATTGAATATTGCGAAGAAATTAAAAAAAAAAATTGTAAATAATGAAATTCCTGTAAAATTGTTATTACTTTTTAAAAATAATTAAATGTTTGTGTCGAATTTTAGTAGATTTTTTTTAAATAATTGAATTTTTTTGGAAAATTTTATTAGAATAGTATTGATACCTATTAAAAATCATTGAATTGAGGAAATATTTTGAAAATAATTGAAATTTTTCCAAGTATTTTATTAAAATTTTTAAAAATAATCGATATTTCGAAGAAGAATTTAAGTATTTCTAATGATAATTGAAATGTTGACGAGAATTTTTAAAATTTTTTGAACATAATTGCATTTTTGCGAAGAATTTTATTAGTTTTGAAAATAATTGAATTCCTTCAATCATTTGTAATTTCTCTAAAATTATCCAAATTATATCGTATAATTTACGTACTTTAAGGATCTTTTTCAACCGAATTATGGACTTTACGGATCTTTTTTAAAAAAAAAACGGACTTTTACGGACTTCAAGCAAAGTTACGGACTTTTACGGGATTTACGGACCTAGTTATTTTATAGAATTTTTAACCAAAATTCTCCTCTAAATCGATTATTTTCAATATAATACATAAACGGAGAAAAATTATATTAAATTTTTGCTATTTCTGAAGTTTTTAAGGAAAATTATCATTTAATTAATTCATAAGTAGCAATTTTATGATTGTTGTGAAAAAATTAAATTATTTATAAAGTAAATTCAATATTACATTTTGCAAAGTTCAATTTTTGGCAGAAATAGAAAAAAATTTAAGGCTTCGTATTAAAATTCGCAACTAAAAAATAAAATAAAACTCAAGAAAAAATTTTAACCTGTGAAAAAATGTTCATAGTTAATGGTTAAAAATGGAAATTTTATAGAAATTTAGTCATAAAATTACCTCATTTCCATCGGAGTTTTTGTTTCCCTTTTGAGAACCTTTCTTCTGTCGTCTTTCGTCTCTTTCCTTTTGTTTCTCTGCATTATAATCAACACTAAAAAATAATAAAATTTTGAAAAACTTCTCTGTCTATATAGTTAAAATAAAAAAAAAAATATAGAAAAATAAAAATGATTTTGTTTTTCTACAGTAAAATGGTCTTTTTGAAAATATTTTTATCAACTAAAACTTACGCCCATTTTTTGATAAGCTCCGTTTCTTCATATTTAACTCCCTCCTTTTCCATGAAACTTTTAGCCGCATCGAGGGTTTTAAATTGAACGAAAATCGATCCCTTGAAGTGCATTTTCTTCTCCTTGTCTGCATATTTTCTCATCTAGAAAATTGGTTTAATTGAAACACTAATTTTAAAGTAAAAAATATATTTTATATTTTTACTTTAAAATTACTGTTTATATTTTAAAGTAAATAAATTGTATTTATATAATTTAATAATTTGAAAGTAAAAATATAAAAAACTATTTTAAAGTAAAAATTATATTTTATTTTTTTACTTTAAAATTACTGTTTATATTTTATGCTTTAAAGTAAATAAATAATATTAATACAATTTAATAATTTTAAAGTAAAAATATAAAATAATAAAAATACTTACGTAAATATTTTCAATGGGTTCATAGGGAATAAAATAATCCTTAAGAATATCAATGTTAATGCCCTCGAGTGGAAAACCTTTGGCGTAAATTGTCCTTTCCTGTTGACTCTTTCTGTATTCCTCATCATAAACTGGCAATGGATGATCGAGGGATCGTCGAATTTTCGTTTTATCCTCTGAAACCTCAATAAGTTCACTGGTCTCAAGTGCTTTTACAATTGTCGCTGCATCCTTGCTCAATGCGGCTAATAATTTGAATTTCAACATCACATCCATTGGAACCCAACCGTCGCTCAATTTTGTCTGTTCAATAAGAAACTTGTCCTTTTGCATATTCACGTCGCCGAAATAAAACTGCAAAAAGAAAATATCAAAATGTCTGTAAAAATTTGAAAAATTCATTATTTATTGAGTAATAATATTAAATTTACAATTATTAAATTTCATATCAATAAAAATAAGTAATTATTAAATTTTATATCAATAAAAATAAATAATTATTAAATTTAATATCCATGTAATTATAAATAATTATTGTAAATAATGTAAAGTATAATTTATTTATTATTTTACAAAATCAAATTTATTTAAAATAATTGTGACGCGATCTGACGAAAGGGACCTTAGAAGGAAAAAATTATAGGTTAGGTTTACAATTTTTGAAATGAAAACACAAAAACAGAATCCACTGACAATGTAAATAATTAATGTTCAAGTCTTCATTAAAATGAAAATATTCAATAAATACTGATTTTAATTTGCAGTAAATGAAAAGAAACTTTTAATAATTAAAAAAGTGACATTAACATAACCTTAAAGTGATTTGCTTCTAAAGGTCCCTTTCTTCAAATCGCGTCACAATTATATAATTCAAAATAATTGTTCTAATTTCATTAAACAATTTAAAAAAATATATTTAAATCATTTTGAAGAGAATAATGAAAATATCCCCATTTTCAGAAGAGCCTGATTTTCAAAATTCCCGCCAAAAGTCTTCGATCGGTAAAACAGTCGACAACGTGATCAACAAAATTTGCAAAAACATATTTTTTTAAAGAAAAAAAAATCGTTAATTAAATTTTACCCACTAGATGAAAATTTTAATACCAAAAATAAAATATAGTTTTATTTAAAAATATAAAATTCATTAAACTATAAACATTTTCATTAAGATACGAGAAAACGTCTCTGCTCCATTTTTACAACAAAAAAAGGCAAAATTCACATACCTCGATTTGTTTTTTAATTTTTCCTAAAAGTTCTGGTGTTGCTTCTTCGGTTGCTTCCGATTCCTTTTTCTCTTCATGACTATCACCATTTTCTGCTTTTTTAACATCATTCTCAACCGGTGTTTCTGATGTCTTAACCTCTTCGGTTGTGGCGTCGTTTTTTTCTTCTGCTTTATTTGTTTCTTGACCGTTCTCCATTTTTGTTGAATTCAAGGACAATTATTGAGGAATTTTATCAATCAACTTATTACGTTGGACAAATGTGAATATTTATTTATTTACGCTTTGTTTTTCGTGAAAGTAGAGAGGAGCAAACGTTTCTACACGTGCTGAGGATGATGTGGTGGAACAGTGGAAATGGATAAATTCAATTGTGAATTGCGCATGCGCTTGTTTATTTAAAGTGGAAATGACGACAATATTGAGTCCAGTCGACTGCGCTAGTCAAGCGAGGGTGGTTTTCTTTTAATATTGACTTTTTAAGGTGCGTTCACGCTGAAATAACGATTTTATGGTTCTATCACATGATTGCGTAACGCCTCGTTAAAAATTAAAAATCAGACAGTATATGCGCAGTTTATTATTTTATTTTTATAATAAAGATTCCAAAACAATTGAATTTTTAAAAATAATTTGTTAATAAAATTCTACCCAAAAATTTAATTATTTTCATAAATAATAGAATTCTTTTTAGGAATTCAATTTTTTTCCATAAATTTAATAAAACTCATTGCAAAATTTAAATTATTAATATACAATTTTAAATCGAATTCGTCTAAAGAGTTTAATTATTTAAAAAATTTGCTGACAAACGTATTTTTATTAAAATTAAACTTTAAGAAGCATTCAATTATTCAAAAAATTATTTAGATTTATATTTAAATAATTCAATTCTTGTAGAATTTGCTATTAAAAATTTATTTGAAAATGAATTTTAATTAAAATTATAAATAATTGAATTTTAAAAAATTCTAATAATGTTTAATTACATTAGAATAAATTTTTAGAAATAATTGAATTTTGAAAAGGTTTCGCGTTAAAATCGTTGAAAATCCAAATTTTTCATGACAATTCTGTATAGAATTAATTTTGTTTAGAGTTTAATTGATTTTTTTTCAATTTTCATTGAAGTTTTTATTTCCCGGCATTTATTTAAAAGTGACGAATTTCCAAATAATCTAAATTTCCTAAAATTGAATTCTTTAGAAACGAATTTTGAAAATTCTGAAAGAACTTTTCCGAAAAATACTTGAAAAAAAAATAATTGAATTTATTCTTTATCCTTCCGTATATTGTTAATAAATAATATTTGTTCGATTCAAGGAAGAAATAATTAAATGAAACAATAAATTTTCATTTTGTTGACAACGTTTCGATGAAAACAAAATGAAAATTTATTGTTTCATTTAATTATTTCTTCCTTGAATCGAACAAATATTATTTATCAAAAAATAATTGATTTAATAAAGGATTTTAGTGAAAAATTCTAAAAAATAATAGTTTATTATTAAAACTATAAAAATCAAGAAGTTCTCTGCAAACTAATTTGAAAAATAAGAAAATAATAATTTTTTAACAATTTTTACTGATGAAATGATAAAATTTATTTTGAAATTCGAGCCTTATTCTCAAATTTTAATACTTTATTTTTTCAGTTATAATTTATAGGTAACTCTCCTTTAATTTCCCTTCTTTACTGCTCACATATTTTGGCTTCTATCGAATAATATTATATTTTTTTTCGCCTTAAAATTATTTTCATTATTTCGACGCGAAACTTTTCGTCGATATTTTTTGCAACATTCGCAAATTTCAATTTGTGGTCCTTTCTTTCTCACATCTTTTTGTACAACATATCCAATGCAGTCCTTGGATCTGAAAAAAAAATGAAATTAAAATTAAAACTACTTTTCAAATGTGTTGCAAAATTTACTACATTCTTTTATAAAATTATAAAAATAAAATAAATAAATTATTCGGCTAAAAATATCTTATAAATTATTAAATAATATATCAAACAATTTTAAATAAATTTGACTTTGCAGTTTGCAATACGTTTTTCATTTCATTTGACAGAATATTTGTTTTAATTTATTGTGAACTGTTATTTATTTATTTATTGTTTTTTCATTTTATGATTTTTCTCTTTATTTTACTGATTATTATTTGCCATTTATTAATTTTCTACTATTTATTATCTATTTTTTATTCAAAAATTATTATTATTATTATTGAATTAATATTTAAATTTGTATTCACTTGTTAATAATGTTATTGGTGATTATTTTCACAATTTTTAATAATTTTTGTCATTTATATGTTAAAATTTTTTAAATTATTATTATTATTTTTTTAATTATTTTAAATATTAAGTTCTTTTATAATTTTATGACTCCAGAGTCTACTCCATCGTCAGGGCATAGAAATTTAAGTCTTCGTCTATTTTAATTATTAATTTTTGGTAAGATAATTATTTATTTATTGTTAAACTAATTTTATTTGTTCTTTTATTTTTAATTTTATTATTTTTTCTTATATAATTTTTTATTATTTTAATTTTGTATATTTTTTTGGATAGACTCCCTGAAGAGGAAATCATTTAGATTTCGAAACGTTGGAGTAAATAAATATTTTATTCATTGTCCGAATGTTTTCGTTTAATTTGCCTTAATTTATAAAGGATCTCGGACGTTAAAGATTACTTAAACAATTTATTCTTTTGTAAAAAGAAAATAAACAAGTGTAAAAAGTTGTAAAATAAATAATATAAATACTCTACAAACCTACGAACACCTTTTTTAAAACACGGCAACAATTGCGAAACGTGATTTAACAGTTTTACTAAATCGCCAATCTTCTCAATAGAATGTAAACCTTCGACATTCATTTCTCGATCTTCAATAAATATCTGCGGAGAATTTATTTATTATTTTTTTCAATAAAATACTGAATGTACTTGGAAATAGTTTTCTTTTTGTACCTTTACAGACAAATCTGGATGTAGTATAACTTTACGAAAAGCTTTCATATAATTCATGCTCCAACAAATCCAGACAATAGTTTCAGATGTGTTTCTAACCGTCCAAAGAGAGGAAGGTTTCGGAATTAAATTACTTTTCTCTCGAATTATTCGAAAGTCAGTTACCTCTGAAAGTTTATTATTTAACGATTTTTCAGATACTCGCAGATGATCATCAGGAAGTATTTCGGACTCTTCCTGTTTAATTTCCTGCTTTATTGTTACACTCGGTAAACGTAGGGGAACATTAGGAACTACTTCCGCCTCATCTTCTTCTTCTTCTTCTTTAATTTCTTCTTTTATCGTTACAGAAGTCATTGGCAGGGGAACATCACTAAGCTTTTCGGGCTCTTCCTCTTTAATTTCAACTTTTACTGTCACAAGAGGCGATGATTCCTTATGGAAACCAAAAACCGAAGGTACAGCTCCTTTTTTCAAACGAAGTCTTATTGGCTTCATGTACAAATGTGGTGTTAATTGAGGACTACAATGTTCCGCGTATTCGCTTATGATGTCCTCTCGAAAAAAGTGAAGGTCACAAATTGAGTGTTTTCTTTGGAAACGTTCGCCTCCGGGAATAACTTTTCTCCATTGTTGAAATATTTCATCCTAAAAGAATTTAATGAATTCAGTTTTATATAGAAATGTGTTTAATATTAGTTAATTTAATTCTCCCTTGTATTTTGAAATACAATTTAATTAATTAAATAGTCTTTAACGTCCGAGATACTTAATAAATAAGTCAAATTAATGAAAACGAAAACATTCGGACAAAGTAACAAATTTTATTTACTCCAACGTTTCGAAAATAAATCGATTTCCTCTTCAGGGAGTCTATTCAAAAAATATATAAAAACTATTTTAACAATAATTAAAATAAATAAAGTACATATTCAAAAAATTATCTTACCAAAAATAATAATTTATTAAATAAACGAAGACTTAAAATTTAAACCCTGACGATGGAGTAGAGTCTGGAGTCAGAAAATAATAAAAATTGAATTAGAAAGAATCAAAAATAAAAATAGAAATAAATACAAATTGGAAAAATTAGAAATATAAATAAGTAAATAATAAATAAAACTCAATGAAGAAACAATATATAAATAAATAAATTTTTGAAAATCAATAAAAATTTTTTATAAAAAGAATAAGTGAAAAGAAATAAAAAATTAAATTAACATACCATAATTTAAATAAATAATCCGTCTTAGAAACACATAAATAAGAATAAATAATTAAATAATAATAAATCACAAATCAAAAACATAAAAAACACAAAATAATAAAATAAATTGTATTGCAAACTGAAAAGTCAAATTTAAAACTGAGCTCCAAATTCTATCGACACTTTACAATGAACATTAATTGAAGAGAGACAAACAAAAACAAATAAAAACAATAAGATGAATAAGAATTTTTCCTTGTATTTTAAAATACAATTTAATTAATTTAATTTTTCCTTGTATTTAAAAATACAATTTAATTAATTTAATTTTTAAATAAAGACAAATAAAACACGAAAATATTCGGACGATGAAATAAAAATGTTGCGGTGTAAACATTTTTATTCATTGTCCGAATGATTTTCGTGTTTTATTTGCCTTTATTTTTTATTAAAGGCCTAGGACATTAAAGGTTTATTTAAATAAATTACTAAAGTATTATTTAAATAACTTAATTTTTAAAATAAAACCTAAAATTAAAATAATATGACAATTCATAGGTATATTTAATA
Source organism: Leptopilina myrica (nomen nudum) (assembly GCA_032872475.1). Lineage (NCBI taxonomy): Eukaryota > Metazoa > Arthropoda > Insecta > Hymenoptera > Figitidae > Leptopilina > Leptopilina myrica (nomen nudum). Next base: position 4,636,587 of record CM065466.1, on the reverse strand, counting down.
CTTTTTTGTAATTCGAATATCAAAAATTTCTTCTTTTTTCAAAAAACGATAAACAAAAATAATACACGAATATTTAAGTAAAAACTATACTTTTATGTCCAAATATACTAAATGCAATAAAAAATTGATATATAGAAAAAATAAACATTTGATAGATGAATTTATTTTCATTTTTTGTTGACGAATTTTAAATTATTAATTATTTTAAATTTTTATTATTTATGAATGAATGTTAGATTAATTATATTTTTTCAAAAATTTATATATTTTTAAATTTTATAATTTTTTTTTATTGACGAATGTTAAATATATATATTTTTTTGTATATTATTTTTTTTGTATATTAATTTATATTTTTGTATATTATTTTATATTTTTGTATATTATTTTATATTTTTGTATATTAATTTGGTTGGGGTACAGTTTTCCTAAAAAATAATTTCTAATTTTTTTATTTTCCAAACATTTTGTTTCTAATAAAGTTCGATTTCTAAAAATTTTTTTCTAATAGAGGTCGATTTTAAAAAATTTTTTTTTCTAATAAAATTCGATTTCTAACAAATCAAAAAATTCCTAAACATATTTTTTCATTGAATTTAATTTTTTTTGTTAGCAACTTCGCAGAAGTCGTGTCAGTTGTTTTTAATATTTTTTAATCCTGTCAGAAGCATCTGACATAAGAGCAAATCATTTAGATTTCGAAACGTTGGAGTAAACTAATTTTTAAAAACTATTTGTCCGAATGTTTTCGTTTTATTCTCCTTCACTATATAAAAACTAAAATACTCACAGACGTAGGACGAAATAAACTACGTTTTTCCCTACTCCCTTGATTTCTTCGGATATATCCCGAAGAATCACATCCTTTTACAAAGCACTTTGTCATCTTTGTAAATCTGAAAAAAAGAACCTCATTTACAGACATTACAGAGAATTTTTATAAACTTATATTTTCATGGCAATAAAAGAAAACATTTTTTTAGGTTAGGAATTCAATGATCGTTCGCGCAATTGAGAGTTGCAAAGAAAAAGAAATATTTTCCAGTCGTGAAAATATATAGAAAACTTTATGTCAGCAATAAAAAAGAAAACTTACGTAATAATTACATGGGTTTGAAATCAAGAAATAGTCAAAAATATATATGAAAAACAGAAACTTTTGCACATAAGGAAAATATGTAAACAAGTCCATATCATGAAAGTCGCATGCGCAGATAAATCATTAGGTCATGTGATCATTTATATGTTAGTTGGGATGGAAAAATGCTCTCATTCGAGCGATTCTTATAAGAAGAATCTAATACTTTTATAGCACGTTCTCTTTGTATTTATAATAATGGTTTTGTGCAAAATTACCTACTGTCTCTTATGCTTATTGTATCGAAAGTATTTTTACAAGTATATAAGAATCTATGCTAAAAATATAAGAAAAACGTTAATCAATTTTAAGTATAATTTGCTCTTTCGAGTAATATTAGCAGCAGATTTCTCTCCGTGTAAAATTTACATTTTTTAAATGGCGAACAATCTGGGTTGTTAGCAGTCCATAAAAAATAATAGAATTGAGAATTTAATTTAAAAATGTTTTTTTGATCTTCTGTCGTTTGTCGACTGTTAGAAATTAGAATGTAAAAATCAAGGTCAGGGGATTGTTTATACATTGCAAGGTATAAAACGTATTGACGTAGCATTAAGCGTAACCTTTTTTCGCATTTGGAAATTGGGACAAATTGCAAATGGATGTGAATGAACCTTTACTCCGTCTAAAACTTTCTAACGTTTCTAATTTATCAAACAGTAATTTTATTTATTTCCAATTGCGTAATTACATTGTTTTCATAAAGAATATAGAGTATAAAAATATTTTTTCTGATTATAAACGGAATTTATTTCACTTTCCAAGAACGGAAGTCGTGCACTTGACTTGCGTGGTGAATTAGTGAGACTTGATTGGTTACACCTTCCTGATTGACGAGGGAGCACTTTTCTTACTATTTCTTTCTTTTACCAGTTCGTGTAGACGGGTGACTGCCTTGTTTAGTTTTAGCTCTAACATAATCTCTCTCAATCTTCCAAAATGAGAATTTACAAAGATCTTTTCACCGGTAAGTGGATTCAAAATTTATTCTATTTTCAGTATTTTTCAATAGTTTTCACATCATTTGCTTTAATCGCAAGTTAATTTAATTCTAAAACATGAATTGACATATCAGCATTTTTTCTCTTATTTTCAGTTGTAGTTTATTGTAGATGTGATTATTTTTTCCTAATTTTCCATAATCCAAGTGTTTGATTGTCGTTTTTTGGAAATTTTTCATTAAGTTTCCTACTATTGAGCAAACATAACCTATTTTCGCGACTTGATTTACTATAAATGGAAAAGTGACAGATTTTTATAATCTACTGCTTGAGATTTAGCCGTGGATAGGTTTGCAAATGTTTCAGTCATTCTTTGGCGAATTACCAGAAATTTTATGCTTTAATTTATTAACATTCCCCTTAGTTTAGGAAAATTGTGTTTAAAATACTTTTTTTTTGAACTTTTTTTCATCTTTCTGCGTATAGAGTCGATTTTTCGGGTCTAAATTGTCATTTTAATGAATAATTCCCGCCAATTTCGGAGTATGGTAAATTTAGTTTGTGGAATATTAGCCAAACTTTAAGTTCAAGGTCTTTTTTTAATTGAATTTCATTTTTTTGTAACATAACCTCAGCATATGGTTGTATTATAAATATAAATAATTTTCATCTTCTCCACAAAATATGGAAAGTTTATTAAAAATTTATTAAAGATTTACTTTTCCAAACTTTGAGGACTTTACTTTATTTAGTGAAAATTGTGCAAAGATTTAAACTTTTCTGAAAATTGAGCTTGAAACTTTACTGAAGATTTAAATTAAATTTCCGTCTTGAGGGATTTGAAATTTTAATTTAAAATTTTCAGGTTAGTTGCACGCTATAAACATTTTATTGAAGTGGGGCATTTAAATTTTTATGCTTTCACTAAAACTTTAACAATGAAATACTTCGAAGTTTGCAAGTAAATGTTTGATAGATTTTTGCAGGAAAGTTCCCGTGCTGTGTGATATTTTAAAGTTTTTTAATTTAAAAAAAATAAATTGAAATTGAATATTGAAAATTAAAAATTGAATACTGAAAATTAAAAATTAAATATTGAAAATTAAAAATTGAATAATGAAAATTGTATTTCAGGAGACGAAATGTTCTCTGACACCTACAAAATTAAACTCATTGACGAAGTTTTATACGAAGTCTATGGAAAGGTGAGAAAATGAATTTTTTTAAAATAATTAATATGCATTTTAGTTAAGTATTTAAATTAAGTTGAATTCAATTAAAAGTTATGTATTAAATTGAATTTTAAAATGCGAACCATTAGAGTTAAAAATTTTAATCTTTTTCAGTTAATTACACGAACTGAAGGCGAAATCCATCTCGCAGGATCGAATCCTTCAGCAGAAGGTGGCGATGAAGGAAGCGATATGAACAGTGAGAGTGGTGTCGACGTTGTTTTAAATCATCGACTCATCGAGTGCTTTGCATTTGGAGACAAGAAATCTTACACTCTCTACTTGAAGGATTACATGAAGAGGTGAATCTTTCATTCTCTATTTTACAAATTAATTAAAACAGTGTAATACCTTTGTAATTTTTTTTAGATCTCTTCAATCTTTTACTCAACAATATTTTAAAAAACTTATCCACAAGAACTTGCTGAACGAGGAAAAATTGAATATCACATTAAAAATGTTTGTTAAAAACATTTTTAAATTGTAGTTACATTTTTACTTTATTAAAAATTTAACTTCACATTAAAAATGTTTTAAACAAACATTTTTAAAGTGAAATTTATTTTTTCTCGTTGAATTTTTAAGTAAATTTTAATAACATAAATCAATTTATTGATAATTTAAAAATTTAAAGAGTAAAAAATTAATTTCACATTAAAACTGTTAGTGTAGAACATTTTTAATGTGTAGTTAAATTTTTTCTTTTTCACTTTTTTAAAAATGTTACTTCACATTAAAAATGTTTGAATCTTAACATTTTTTATGTGAAGTTAAATTGTTTCTGTTTGAATTTTTAAGTAAATTTTAATAACACAAATCAATTTATTAATAATTTAAAATTTCAAAGAGAAAAAATTGAATTTCACATTAAAAATGTTTTTTTAAAAATGTAACTACGCATTAAAAATGTTTTAAACAAACACTTTTAATGTGAAATTCAATTCTTTCTCTTTGAATTTTTAAGTAAATTTTAATAACATAAATCAATTCATTGATAGTTTAAAAATTTAAAGAGTAAAAAATCAATTTCACATTAAAACTGTTAGTTTAAAACATTTTTAATGTGCAGTTAAATTTTTTAAAAATGTAACTTCACATTAAAAATGTTTTAAACAAACACTTTTAATGTGAAATTCAATTCTTTCTCTTTGAATTTTGAAGTAAATTTTAATAACATAAATCAATTTATTAATAATTTAAAATTTAAAAGAGAAAAAATTGAATTTCACATTAAAAATGTTTTAAACCAACACTTTTAAAGTGAAATTCAATTCTTTCTCTTTGAATTTTGAAGTAAATTTTAATAACATAAATCAATTTATTAATAATATAAAATTCCAAAGAGAAAAAATTGAATTTCACATTAAAAATGTTAAGATTAAAAAATTTTTAATGCAAAATTAAAGTTTTAAAAAAGAAAAAAACTAAACTTTACATTGAAAATTTTTAATGTGAAGTTAAAGTTTTAAAAAGGAAGAAAAGAGAAAAAAACTAATCATCACATTAAAAATGTTAGTTTAAAACATTTTTATTGTGAAGTTTAGTTTTTTTTTCTTTTCTTTCTTTTTAAAACTTTAACTTCACATTAAAAAATTTTTGAATCTTAACAATTTTAATGTTTAGTTAAATTGTTTCTATTTGAATTTTAAATGTTATACGTCGCGTTTGTAAATTAGCTTTCAATGAACAAGATTAGAACAGATTCGACTTCTTTGGAATATTTTTTTAAAAAATTCATATTCAATGTGAAAAATATATTTTTCTAACTATTTACTGACAAAAAAACAATTATTTTTTTGCAGATTAATAGAAAAATTACAAGACAAGCACCCAGAGGAAGTAGACAAATTCAAGGCAAACACAAGTAAAGTGGTGAAGGAACTTATGGGCCGATTTAAGGAATTGCAATTCTTCACTGGCGAATCAATGGACATCGATGGAATGGTTGCCATGTTGGAATATCGAGACATCGACGGACAAAGTGTGCCTGTACTCATGTGCTTCAAACACGGACTTGAAGAGGAGAAATTCTAAGAAAATTTTAGATAATGAACTAATTAAATATGAATGAAACAAATTTTGTAAGTTCATTTTGATCATTTAAAAAAAAAACAGCAAAAAAAAAATGCAGAACTAAGAAAACTTAAAAACTATACTTCACATGATAATTCGTGGCCCGCTCGTCAATTTATGGAGCTCGTCACTGCACAATCATGTAATATTAAAAAAAAAGAAAGAAAATCGGCTGTCAGATTCACGCTGCTTAATTAATTTCTTCTTTTTTGCAGCGTCTATTTTCATCCGAACAAATTTCAATTTTTATTCAACAAAAAAAATGTTTATTTTCAAAAAGATAAACTATCACAGAATTATAAGTAGATATTACTTTTTCTTTTCAAGTGCTTCCGGAATTGAAATTCTAATCCAATTGTCAATAAAAAAAAAAAATAAAAAATAGGCAATAAATAATTCATTTTTTGAAAAATGTAACATTTATTTTTGAAATCCTTTTACAGATAATAACCGGAAATTGAAGACTGTACAGAAAACCGGAAAAATATGGGGATTTTAATGTATAAAGATTTGCAAAGGGAAAAAAAATGTAGCCGCTTCCAGTGACTCGCGTGCACGATTTATTTATTTGTATTTTTTTTTAAAGAACATTTTTTTTTTTTAATTTAACGAGAAGCAATGTTGTGTATATATATAAATATTTAAAAGAAAAGAAAAATACGAAGAAGAGAGAGAGGAAAATTCAATTGTAAAACTATCTTTCTTTTATTTTTTTTTCTTTTATTAGATTTATATAAACCAACTTTATTCGATCAAATTTGTTTTGTTCAAATGTCAGAGACATGTTTCTTGTGAGATTTCGTAATGAGAAGATGCAAAAAAAAATTTATTTATACTGATATTCGACGTATGTTTCAATTAAAAGAAGAAATTTTGGTTTTCCGATAAATAAAGTAAAATGTTTTAATAAAAAGAAGAGAAGAGTTATTTTTTACCTTTCTAAATTTAAATGATTTACTTCGGAATAAGCGAATCATTGATAAAAATATATTTAAATTTTGGTTCAAATAAATAATTTTAATTCTAACTTAAAGTTACAAATGATTGCAGAAAAGCAATTAATTTCAAAAATTATAAAATTTTTGGCAAAAATTTGATTTATTTTCAAAAATTATAAAATTTTTGGCAAAAATTTAATTTATTTTCAAAAATTATAAAATTTTTGGCAAAATTGCAATTATTTTCATAACTTTTCCTCAGTTCAATTATTTAAACAAAATCTTAATGAAATTTTAGGCAAACATTTAAATCTACTTTCATAAATAATAAATTTTAAAACTAGAACTGACAATTTTTTTTAAAAAATTTCGCAAAAATTCAATTGTAAATAAAAAATTTTCAAACATTCTCGTAAAAATTTTCAATTCACTTTATAAATAACAAAATTCTTCGAAATCCAATTTTTCTCAAAGATTTTCCTCAATTCCGTGTTTTTGAACAAATTATAACAATGGAATTTTTCAAAGAATTCAAATAGTAAAGAAAATGTTAATAAAATTCTTGTAAGCAATTCAATTACTGTTATAAATAATTGTTTTCCGAAATTCCATTATTTTTAAAAATTTTATTAAAAGTCGTCGAAAAAATTCAAGTATTAAAAATTTTGATGCATGAATAAAACTTAATTTTTTAATAAAATGTAATTCTTTATAAAAATTCATTTTTAAACAACATTCAATTATTTGAAAAAAAAATATTTGTCTATTTTAATAATTGAATTTTCGTTGAATTTCTCATGAAAATTTAATTAAAATTTTTTTTTTTTAAATATAGATAATAATTGAATATTAAATACATTCTGGAGTCAATTTTCAGATATAAATGAATTTTAAATTGTTTTTAACAATTATTGTAAATTCTCGTCAAAACAATTTGACGTCAGACAATTTTTTTTTGAAATTCAATTATTTTCAAAAGTCATAAAATTCTTTTCCAACATTCAATTATATCCAAAATCTATTGAATTTTTGCAAAGAATTTTATTATTTAAAAAAATATTTTAAATTTTGTCGAGAATTTAAAAATATTGTTAAACACAATTTAATTTTTATGAAGAATTTTATGACTTTTGAAAAGAATTGAACTTCGAAAAAAATTGTATTATTTAAAGAAATAATTGAAATTCTGACGAAAATTAAAAAAAAAATTGTTGAACACAATTCAAAATTTAAATATTTCTAAAAATTTACTCCAGAATACTTTTAATATTCAATTATTATCTTAAGTTTAACAAAAATTTATTTTTAAATCAAATTTTCATTAGAAATTCAACGAAAATTCAATTATTTAAATAGACAAATATTTTTTTAAAATAATTGAATGTTTTTTTAAGTTGAATTTTGAATAATTCTCGTCCAAATTTCAATTATATTTTCCAAATAATAAAATTCTTTTCCAAAATTCAATTATTTTCAAAAATAATAAAATTCTTTGCAAAAATTTAATTATGTTCAAAAAATTTATTTAATTCTCTACAAAATTTCAATTATATTTTCCAAAATTCAATTATTTTCAAAAATAATAAAATTCTTCGCAAAAATTAAATTATGTTAAAAATTTTTTTAAATTCTCTTCATAATTTTAATTATATTTTCAAATAATATTTTCCATAAATCGATTATTTTAAAACATTCAATTTTAATTAAATTCCTTAAATAATGTCATTATTTTCAGGAATTTTTTCTAATTTTGACCAATGAATTCAAATGTATTCCGTTATTTTTTTAATTATTTAAAAATTTGTTGATAAACTTTTTTATGAGAATTCAGTTTTAAGAAAGATTTAATTATTTAATAAATTCTTAATTTTTGTATTTAAATAATTGAATTTTCGTAGAACATTATCGTAAAAATTGATTTAAAAATTAATTTCAGTTAAAATTTTAAATAGTAATTGAATATTAAAAGCATTATAAGGTATGAATTTTGCGAAATAATTTTTGAAAATGTTTTAAATTAAAATCATTGAAAATTTGAATTTTTCATACTTTTAAGTTTCAACTGACAATTCTGGGAGAGAATTAATTTTTTTTAAAAAGTTTAATTGATTTTTTTTTATTTTTGATCCAAAAAGTCAGTATTTTTATATTTTTTCACTAATTCAAGCCTTGTTTTAAAAAAAAATTCAGAACTGAAGTTATTTTCCAGGATTTTGAAAAACTGAACATTTTTTTATCGAAATCAGAAAAATAAAGAAAATCGACGAAAAATAAGAGGGTAAATAAATAAAAATTCTAAACAATCATTTTTTTTTGTTTCATAAAAATATTATATTTAGACAATTGAGAATAGACCATCTATTTATGCTCATAAAATACACTGGTCAATATTTTCGTGCTCTTTCACATTTCATCTTTGCATTTCCATAATTTTTCAATAATTTTTAATCGTTCTTTATTCACTTTATGTTTTTTTTTATGACACGCTTCCTCTCCTTCAATCGTTATTGTTTGACAATATTATAGCAGCGTATACATATATATTACTTTTACCATCATCAATTTCCATCTATATAATTATATATAACTTATAATTATTAATAACAAATTGCGCTTTAATAATAATAATAGAATATAAAGCATAAATTCACAAAAATCTTATGACGAGATATCAGAAACAAATTTTTTTTTTCAACAACTTTATTATATTTTTCAAATTTCCATAAAAAAAGGGGGACGATATCTCGCAACATTAAAAGTCTAAAGTATCTCTTAATTTAAATAATTATTTAATTAACTAATTTTATTCGCATTACAATATTAGATATATTATGAATTCATAATTATCAATTTCTTCAATTTATTATTTTTAGTAGTTATGTAATTTTATTCGAGTCAATGAATTTTTTTTTTAAATTGGAGTAGTCGAAATAGTGTATTATACATATGAACTTTTTTTTTAAATATTAAAAATGTCAGAAATTTAATATATTTTTTTTTCTTTATTTTTACAACAAGCACAACCATTTACGAAACGAGATTTTTATGAAATTCGAATCAATTCGATGAATTATTTTAAAATATTGATTTAAAAAAGAATTAAAAAAAAACAATTTCATTAAAATGAAAAATAATTTAGTGTCATCAGTTTTAAAATAATATGAAAAATATTTTTTCTACAAAAAAGGTCAAAATGACTTTAGAGAACTAAAAGTTGGTTTAAATTTTTTTCTGTTGTATTTTATATGAATGTTTTTTATAAAATTATTTTTTTCTACAAGAAGGGTCGAAATGACCTAAAGAACTGAAATTTGGTTTAAATTTTTTTCTGTTGTATTTTATATATGAATGCATTTTATAAAATTATCGACAAAAAAATCTAAAATAAAGATTAGAAATTATTTTTTTGCGAGTAGGGAAAAAAAATATTTTTATGGTTTCTAAGTAACACTTAGTATAATATATAATATAGTTTATACTCGTCATTGTTTAACGAGATTTATATCATATCGAGCGTGAGGTTTTCGAAAATGGCTTCGTTTTGCCAAATTTATATATATATATTATAATTTGAATATATTTTTAATTATGCGAGATATATATAATTTTTTATTATTATTTAATATTAATTGTACGATATTCACGTACATGAATAGTTAAACATCGGTATTCCACGTCTTGATTTTTATATTTTTTTTCTGAAAGGTACTTTATTTCAATTGTGTATCATAATATATTATATATACTCGTTAAGTTGGCTGTGCCATTCAATTCTCTTTTTCTGTTACCTTTAAAATCTCATCATTTGTACTGTTCCATGCTAAGAAACGAGGCGTTACAAATTTTAATCATTCTTTGAAAAAAATAATTTTCTTCAATGTTTTAAATTTAAAAACTAAGAATTATTTTCATGAATTATTTCATTTCTTTATGTTATTCAATTTTTATTTATTTTTATTTTTATTTAATTATCAAAATTGGATCTACAGGTTAAAAATAAGAAAAATCCTTTAAAGTAATTAGAAAAAGATTTTTTTTATTTTTAAAAATAAAAAAAATTTGTTAAAACAACTTTCAACGCCTCGTTTCTGCTTTTTATATGACATTTTTAACAAGTGTGACGCAGCTATATTTATTAATTTGAGCATTACAACAATGGTTTTTCTTTTCCCTTATAATAATAATAATTATTATTATTATTACTTTTTTTTAATTATTACTATTAGGTATATTAATTATACTCCAAGAAATTATGGCAGAAGCATGGACATTCGAATTAGGATCGAAAATTTCAGATTATCATATTGCGCTAATAAAAAAAACAGTGCATTCAATTTATGATTTTTATACATCTACGCATTTCGAATTTCTTGATCGTCTACTGTATTTAAAATCGAAATGACAATAAATTTATTGAATGCACTTGATTGTTTTTCGGTGATGCAATATTTATTCTCAATTCCATTATATTTCACTCGCCACTATTTTGATGAAAATAAATTTTTCTTTTAAACAATCAGTATTTTTATAAAGAAATTATATAATATTATATTTATATTACATTTATTTTTAAAATAAAATAAGTGTTTTTAATAAAAAAAACGTTTTTAAAAAAACAAAAATACAATTTTTTTTCTAAGTTTTGTTCATTATCAATTTTTTTTTCTTCTACAAATAGAAAATGAAAATTATTTTTTATTTGTACATTTCGCATTAAATTGTTCTGATATTTAATTTATTAAAATAAGTTGTTTTTTAAAACAATATTTTTAAGAATTAATTTTTTAAAAAATGTTTTAATAATTTATTTTTTAAGAAATGTTTTATAAAAATTCGTTCTTTAAAAAATATTTTTTAAAATTCACTTCTTAAATAAAAATTATGTTCTATTTGGACACTTCGCAATTAATTGTTCGGAAATTTAATTTATTACAAAAGACATTTTATATAAATTTTTCATTTTCTAACAAATATTTTTAAATATTCATTTTCTTAAAAATATTTTTAAAAATGCACTTCTTTAATAAAAATTATGTTCTATTTGGACAGTTCGCAATTTATTGTTTTGAAATTTAATTTATTCAAAAAAGAAATTTTTTTCAAATTCATTTTTAAAAAAAATTGTTTTAAATAATTTAAAAAAAAATGTTTTTAATAATATTATTAAAAAATGTTTTTAATAATATTATTAAAAATTTATTTCTTAAATAAAAATTATGTTCCATTTGGACAGTTCGCAAATAATTGTTTTGAAATTTAATTTGTAGACATTTTTTAAAAAAAAAAGGTTTTTGAAAATTCATATTTTCAAAAAATGTTTTTAAAAATTCATATTTTAAAAAATAATTTTAAAAATTCTCTTTTTAAAATCATTTTTAAAATATATCGATGAAACAATTACCTAAAATAAATTACGAAACATAATGTGTTACATAAGCAAATTGCCCGAAATATTAAAAAAAATAGTTTTTTAGTAAAATATAATGGAATTTTTTAAACACTTTTATCTGTATTCTTTGACGACAAACATTATCATCAATATTGGGATCTATAAAGACGATTCTATATTTCTGTAATAGTTCGACATTTAAAACGCATTTTATTATTTACTTCATTTTTTTTAATCTACTGACCGCTACTGAGGTTTCTTCGTAATTTGTTATAAGAGACTTAAACTCATAGTTTTTTTTTCATTAATAATATAGATTTATATTTATTATATTCGTGTCTGTTGTTTATGTGTTCAATATAGATATTTTCATCGTAACGTTTTTTTTATATTTATGTCTCAAACTTCATTCACAGGTATCATTCGCGCCCATTTTACTTCTATTATTTTTCAAATGTGACATTTTAAATTTTATAATATTTATAATTTATAATTCTTTTTTGTTTTCGAAGATGTGATTGAAAAAATGTATCTCCTTTCTTCACTGAATCGTAATCCAGACATTTTTTTTTTAATAATTAAGTTTCGATGACTAAACATTTGTATATATTTTTATATTTTCGCCTTTATCAATAAGTGTCAACATTATAGAGTTTAAAATACACTTTTTTTAGTTTAACCAATTTTACCTTTTTTTTTTTTGCTATATATCGGGAAAATATTTTCAAAACCTGAGAAATTTGTAAATTTTTTTAAAAGCGAAATTTATTTTGTTCCTGAGTTTTTTTTTAATGAATTGTACCTCTTGGAAAGAAGAAGAAATTTATATAGATATTAATATATTTATGTATGTATTTAGTAAGTATACATCGATTATTCTTTTTCGATATATAATAATAGTATCGTTAAACCATGAATATATAGAAGGAAAGTCAGGATATTTTTTTTTGCCAATTTTGGCGTTAACATTAAAGACTCTCGTGAAGTACATAACAACAACCAACAACTAACAATCGTTTTGGGCATTCACACAAAAATAGAAATATTTCTAAATAGTTTTCCTCTTTTCTTCATTGCTAACTAATTTTACGCAAATTTTCATACTTTTCTAAATAAATTTTTTCACAATTTAGACCGATTTTTCATAATCAAAAATAAAAAGTACGTAAAACAGTCTAAAAATATTCTAAAAAGGAAGTGTTTTAAAGGAAACATTTTTTTTTAAAGTGAACTATTTTTCATGTAAGAAACGCTTTTATCTCTTTCACAGTATTCGATTTACTGTTGCGTTATATAATTGCGAAAAAAAACAAAATTTATATCTAAATGTATCGCTCTTTACATTCATTTAATTTTCAGTCATTCTCAAAATTTACCATTCACACGCAGCGTATAGAGAAGAAAATAAATTAACGGTACACTGATTCAGTATACTTGCTGTAATTAAAAAGAATCGAACAAATTTCACGATTCGCATCAATTTTTACAGGCAAAAATTACTAAAAATTGTCCTCTTCCAATTTCGAAAAAAAGAAAAATAGACGTAAACGTACCTTAAAAAAATAAAAAAACAATAATTTATCCCCGAGGTAAAAGTTTCAAATATCCAAAAAAATGTTTTTCATAAAAATAGAATGCGAATCAAGAATGTGTCTCTCTTGGGAATAGAAGCGTAAAAGCAACAAAATCATCATCATCAAGTATATAAAGTAAATTCCTGACGAATAAAATCAAAAATCATGGAAAATTGTCAAAATCGCGTTTTTTTTGTTGGTTTTTTCTTTTTTTTTAAAGGTCGGTGTGTCCCAAAACGCGACACACCCCCTCTTCCTAAGAATCCTCCATCATGCGTGGCGACGATTCAAGCATTTCAGTGAGAAAGGCGTCAATCGGCATGTCTCCAATTAACCTAAAGAAGAACAGATGCTCGAGACACTTGAGGCCAATCGACCTTAACGAGGGAAGACGCAGTAATAATTTTGCAAATCTCCCAGGCTCATCGGGCTTTGTCGTTCTTGTATATTCCTCAAGAGCTGCATATACTTTCTCTCGAAGAAGTTCAACTTCTTGCGCTGATTTTAGCCCTCGTACCTCGGGATTAAAGAGAATTATCGTCCTGAAAATAGAAAAAAATGTTTTAACTACCAAACACATTTTCCTGACAATTGTTACTGACATTAAAATTACTTTTCTTGTTAAAAAATTTTTTTTTATAGAAAAAATCTAAAAATAATGAACTAAATTAAATAAAAATTGTGATATTTTGTTTTAATATTTGGGGAAAAGTCGTAATAGCCGAAGGCAGATACTCAACGATTTTACATGAATGAACAATCGAAATCCGGGAAAATTGTTATTTTGTTCTTTAAAAAATTTAATTTTTCAAAAGTTTTAATAAAATTCTTTTGTAACAATTCAATTATTTTCAAAATAATTTAAATGAAATTATTCTTACAAATTTAATTAATTTCAAAAATTTGTCAAAATGCAATTATTTTCAATGTTTACTATTTTAATAAAATTTTACAAAAGAATTCAATTGTGTAAAACGAATTTTAATAAAACTAGTCTTAAGAATTTAATTATTTTCGAAAGTAATAAATTCTTCTCAAAAATCAAATTAACGTTAAAAAATCTACAACAATTTTATTCCAAATTTTAATTATCTTCATAGATACTACAATTTTTCTCTGACATTCAATTATTTAGAAAAATAAATTATAATAAAATTCGGTTGTTAACATTTTTTGAAATAATAGGCATTGAAATTAATTGAATTTTGTCAAATTATTTCGAATAAAAATTAAAAATGTTTGAAAATAACTTTCTTTTTTGAAGATTAAGTAAAAAAATAGTTAAATTCTTGAAAATCCTAATTTCTTTATGAAAAACAAATGATTAAATATTTTTTTAAAAACAAAGTTATTGATGTTTTTGAATAAGTTTCTAATTAATAATAAATGTATTTTAAAGTAGTGGAAAAATTCTATTTTTAACCTGGGTAACCTGGAAAATTCGGGAAATTCGAAAAGAGCAAAAGCTTGACAACCTAGTAGAGGTTAGGTACGATTAGAACAATTCTATCTTGGGGGAAAAAGAACACAATTTTCGAAATGTTCCAGAATCAGATTTTTGGGGCTTCTTGAAAAACTTATACAGAAACGTTCAAGTTTCTAAGTGTTTTTCTTTATTTTCCTTTTAGTCTAAAGGAAATTTCATGATATATGTGTAAGAACAAGGATCTGTTCAAGAACCAAACAAACCTTAGGCATCCAAGTTCCGTTTTGTCCATTTTCATTTCGCGCATCTTCGACACCAATTCGGAGAGGACACGCTCAAAAATAAGTCCAACGCCAGCCTGTTGGGCAGAGTTTCGATAAACAGTGATGCCGGCCGCGAGGACAATACCATCCTTGACATCAATAGACCGATGTGAAAATGCGGCAATCAACAATTCATTCCAACCGGCTCTCAGCAGTCGAACCTGATCCTCAATTGGCAGTGATGTGAAATGAGGAATGTGTTTTGCCCACTCCACTAACTGATAGAGCTGTTTGTTCGTTGCATTGCAAATATTTGACACCTCGTAGTTCCCCTGATTTTCAATTTTACACTCAACACGATTCTCAGCGTCGAGAATTCGTTCCACTGGCATATCGGCATGTAAACTACTCGTACTCTCGACTTCATTTTGATCGCGTTCCTTGGTCCTCTGACGTTCCTCCTGGACGGCCTCCCTCTTCATTCCCATTGCCAAGCATTTTTGATAGCGACAATATTGACAACGATTTCTCTGTCTCTTGTCGATAATGCAGGTCTTCTCCTCCCTACAAGCGTAGGACAAGTCCTTGCGAACTGTTCGCTTGAAGAATCCTTTGCATCCCTCGCAACTGAAAACAAAAATTCAAATATTATTTTTTGGAAATGAACAAGTTTTTTGTTTATCTAAATTCAAATTGCACAAATGTCTTTGGAATTTTCGATTAAAAACATTTGTCAAGATAAAATGAGTGGAATGAGACATTTAAAGCGTGTCTGGAATAAATTTCCATCGCTGTAAGCGAGAACTGAAAAACCGTCGGGATTTAGTAAAACTCGATATTTATCACGTTCCGCCGTCTCATTTTTCTTAGAGCAACTCCCATAATCCGGAGATCCTCAAAGTTTGGCGCCCACTTTCCGAGGACATTATAATGCTGCAGATTTATTTCAAGGCTCATTGTAAAAATTTTCTTGTTCAATAATTTTTTTGCCAAAATGTAGTCATCCATTTTTTATTTACAATTACTTTTTTTATTTTAAGTGACATTTTTTGTTAATAATATCATTTTTTTACAGTTCAATTTGTAAATATTCACCTGACGGATATTGACAATTACTTTTCTTTTGACAAAATAGTAACTAACCTAAAATACCTTGTATTTTGGGGTTTTCACCTACCCATCCCTGTACACTGTGAATGATAATGTAAATGAACCCACCCTAATTCTACTTTAATGTGCATAATTTTCGTACTTTTTTCTGTGATTTCCCGTTTTTTTGGTCTCAACAATAAAAATTAAAATCTAACGTTAAATATTATATTTTAATATTAATATTCAGCAGAAAGTAATTAAATTACATTCTATCCCCACGTTTTAAATTGAAGAACGTCCGACAAATTGAAAACAATAATAAAATTTATTTTTTAAAATTCATATTGTGAATTAAAAATTGAAATTAAAACTATTCCTGTGAAAAATTTAAAAATATAAAATTAGGTAAAAACTGAAGACAATAAAATAAAAAAAAGACCAAATTTTTTAGAAAAAACGTGAAAAATATGACATTCCATAATCCTTATGTATAATTTCAAAAATCTCATCAATTTTTATATACGAAGAGAAATATTGTATATTTCCACCCACATATCATTCTTTTGATCTAAGTCAGTATTTTTATGTTCTTAGCCATTTTCTTTGGATTAAAAAGAACTACCATATATTTTATTTTCTTTTTCAAAAGAAGCAATAAACCTACATTATGAGGTTATAAATTCAAGACAATTTAAAAGAAAGAAAAATACAACACACAAAAATAAATTTCTTTTAGAAAGAAGAAGAAGAAAAAAAACTGTGAAAATATAAAATTAAAATACACGATACTTTGGATATTTTCCAAAAAAATAATTTAATGAAAGACAACTTTGTCACTAAATGACTTTTTTAAAAATATATATTGCAGAGTTTGGAAAAAAATCTTGTTTTTCTAATTTTTAGACATTTATTTTCGTTTCTCATTAAAGGAATAAAAAAAAAAGTAAAAGACTAAAAAGAGTATAAGTTTGAAAATAAAATTGAGTTTTATAAAGATTCATATCTCCGTCTGGCACGTTTTGCGAACACGTGATCAGCAATTTACAATTCGAGAAGAAAACAGAGGTTCAAAGGCAAAATGAAAAAGCGCTCGCAAAGATTTGCAATTTATTCTTCAATTATACATTGATGTCACGTTGAAAAGGCACCTGGACGCATTAACGAAAAATTCTAATCAGAAAAACACGAGAAGTCCAAAACAATATTTTTAAAATCAACAATTTTTTTTTAATAAAATCACAAGTTGTGCCGAATGCAATTTTGTAATTTTAATTTTACTTCAATTTTTCTTTATATTATTTATCCGTGTAAATCCACAAAGTGAAAGTCGAAAAAAATATATTTTTACTTCTAACATTAAACTATTTCAAGAATTAAATATTTAAACCCTTTTAAAAATTTTCAATTTTTAAACTGTTTTAAACTGTCTTTCCTGATTTTCGTCGATATTGCTTTTCCCCTGGAGATTTTCTTTAAACAGAATATATTTATTGTGCTTTCAGAATGGACAGATAAAACTTGTGTGTTATAAATATAAATGCTATCGTTCAACTAGATTACAAAGATGTCTAACCTTTCTTTGAATATTTATTACGTTTAAAAATAGTTTAAACAAAGTTGATTAAAAATAAAAACAAATATTCTCATTTCCCTTTCTTTTGCAAATATAATCCAGTATATCAAATGATAAAAAAATTTTTTGATCGTTTACTATTTTAAACAGTAAATGGAAAAGGGTAAACAAAAAATGGTAATAGTAGATGTTGAATGTCAAAGAAATAAAAAATGGCACATGGTAAATAGCAAATGACAAATAAATGGAAAATGGCAAATAATAAATTGGAAAATGGTAAATAGAAAATGGAAAAATGGCACATAGTAAATGGTAAATGGCAATCATGGAAAATGAAAAAATGGTAAATAGAAAAATCGAAAAATGGCAAATAGTAAATAGAAAATGGCTAATGTAAATGGTAAATGGAAAAATGGCAAATAGTAAATATAAAATGGCTAATGTAATTGGTAAATGGAAGAATTGAAAAATGGCAAATATTAAATGGTAAATGGCACATAGTAAATGAAAAATGGAAAAATGGCACATAGTAAATGGAAAAATGGCACATGGTAAATGGTAGATTAAAAATGGCAAATAAAAAATTGTAAATAGAAAACAGTAAATGGCACTTCGAAAAATTGTCGATTGTAACAAAATTTTGTTTCCTAAATAAGAAAAAATTCATAAAATGTGCAAAAAAATGTTTTCCAGTTAATTATAATACAAAGTAGATCGAGTGTATCAGATTTCGAGTGTTAATATCTTCCAGTTGCAAAAGACATGGCTTGCTGGTTACACGTGTTTCATGAATGTTCATAAAAATATATATATATGTATATACATATAAACTCCCCGTTCTCCTCGTGTGTTGCGGGTTTGTTGCATCAGAGCGACTTTAACCTTGTACTTGCAAAGCAATCTTTACATATATACAGACCGCGAGGTTATGACAACTACCCATCCGCAGTTCCTACGAAGCCATGCGAATAAACTTGCTACATGTTTTTGCCTCCTATCAATGTCAACTAATTAAATAATGTCGACCACTGACAGACAAGTTCCTTATCACTTCCTGACATTACACTCTCTATATTTTATGGCAAAAAAAAAAAAATTGTTTCTGATACTAAAATTTTTGAATTTTTGAATATTATATATTTTTAAGGTCATAGAATTCATAAAAATGTATAGAAGAATTAAGGGCATTTGAACCATGATGACGTCACAATTAGTGCAAAGCCTGTGTTTTATAAATGTGACGTCATAATGTTTCAAATGCCCTTAAAGATGTAAATGTAAAAAAAAGGAATGTAAAAATTTAAAAATAAAAAAAATGTATAGAAAAAATTGTTATTTTTTATAAATTATAAAAATGTATAGAAAAAATTGTTATTTTTTATAAATTATAAAAATTTATTAAATAAATTTTTTTATAAATTTCTATCAATTTTTATGAATTCTATGATCCAAAAAATATATAATATTCAAAAGTCCCAAAATTTTAGTGTCAAAAACAAAAATTTTTTTTTCTTTTTTTTTTTGGTCATAGAATTTATAAAAATGAATAGAAATTATAATTTTTTCATAAATTTCTATAGTTCATAAAAAATAATAATTTTTTCATAAATTTCTATAATTTATAAATAATAATAATTTTTTCATAAATTTCTATAATTTATAAAAAATAATAATTTTTTCATAAATTTCTATAATTTATAAAAAATAATAATTTTTCCATAAATTTCTATAATTTATAAAAAAAATGATAATTTTTTAATAAATTTCTATACATTTTTCTTATAAATTTGGTGAACAT
The DNA here is from genome assembly GCA_032872475.1 of Leptopilina myrica (nomen nudum). Taxonomy (NCBI): domain Eukaryota; kingdom Metazoa; phylum Arthropoda; class Insecta; order Hymenoptera; family Figitidae; genus Leptopilina; species Leptopilina myrica (nomen nudum). Next base: position 4,617,150 of record CM065466.1, on the reverse strand, counting down.
TTAATTTAATTTATATTTCAGAGAATATTTATGGCAATAACTTTTTATTTGTCGGAATTTTTATATGCATGAATTGTTATTTGAGAAAATTCTTAAAACATCGAATTCGCTTTTAACCGCGAATTTGCAAATGGCCAAACCCATCATTACAACAAATTTTCTGATGCCTTGATTTTGAAATTGGGGGCAAATTTTTTCAAATAAAAGTCAATGTTGTCAATTAGGTACGAAATCGAATTTTCAATAACTTAAATTTCGACTAAATTTGTACTTTTTTTCATTTTCGAACAAAATTATAAACGAAAATTCAGATTTTAAACGATTTTGAAAATTATTTTAATAAAAATAAAATTCGTCGTTTTTTTAGTATTTTTACAAAAGAAAATTTTTAAAATCTTGATTTTCAGCTAAATTTATCAAATTCTCTCAATTTTCAAATTAAATTTGTTTCCGAAAAAACAGTTTTTGGGCGGTTTTGAAAATGTTTCAATATTTAAAAATCGTTTTCTTCGAAAAAAATTTAAAACGCGATAAACTCGACGATTTTTCGAATAATTTTTGCAGATTTTCCTTCCAAATCATAATATTCGATTAAAATCGTAACTATGTTTTATTTTTGAACAAAATTATATGCAAAAATTTAGTTTTTGAAGAATTTTTCAAATTTTTCAAAAATTAAAATTTCGACAATTTTTGCGACAGAAAAAATATTAAAATATTGGATTTCGACTAAATTCATGAAATATTTTCATTTTCCAACCAAACTATACGCAAAAATTCAGATTTAAAATAATTTTTAAGATTTTCTTTTTAGAAAATTAAAATTTGTCAATTTTTTCTTCAGAAACTTTCCGAATTTTGTTTTTTCACTAAATTTATAAATTTTTTTCTATTTTTCAACTAAATTATATGCGAAAAATAGGTTTATGAACAATTTAAAAAATTTTTCAGAATTTCAAAATTGTTTTTTTCTATAAAAATGTTTCAATCGTTAAATTTTAATTTAAAAACAAAATTTTATATAAACATTCAGTTTTTGCATGGTTTTCAAAATTAAGATTTCGACGATTTTTCTTTTTTTTCTACAGAAAATTTAAAAATCGTCAAAAAATCAGTTTTTGGTCGATTTTGAAAATTTTTCAAAATTTAAAAACTGTTTTTTTATAAAAATGTTAAAATCGTTAAATTCGTTGATTTTTTTGAATTTTCATCGCAGATGCTTTTTCCAAATCATAAATTTTGACTCTATTCGTAATTATTTTTAATTTTCAAACAAAATTGTATGCAAAAAATTAGTTTTTGAACGATTTTAAAAATTTTTGAAATATTAAAATTTGTCTATTTTTTCGAATATTCTTTGCAGAAAATATTTGAAATCTTAAAATTCAACTTAGTTCTCCATGTTTGTCAATTTTTCTAATACATGCGGTTTAAAAAAGAATTTTTTTGAAAAAATATAGAATAGTTTTGAATATTTTGTAAAATTTTTAAAAAATATAATTAAATTCTTTCGACGAATTGATTTGTAATTTTATTGATAAAAATTGAAGTCTTATATTTTTTATTGAACTTTATGAAAATAACTGAAAATTCAATTATTTTTAAAAATATTTTATTAAAATTATTATTTAAAAATAATAATTCAAATTATTTTTTATATAATTGAATTCCTGATGAGAATTTTAATGAAACTGTATTCAAAATACAATTTTTTCTCTAGAACGCAAAAATTAAATTCATCTAAAAAATTATATTATTTAATAAAAATAAATACATTTTTGAGAAAAACTTATTAAAATTTAAAAAATTGAATTCTTTCGAAAAATTTTATTAAAATTCCATTTTTTGCGAAGACTTGTATTTTTAAAAAAAATAATTGACCTTTTGCCAACGTTTCTGATTAAAATTGTATATTTTGAAAACAGTTCAAATTCTTATATAAATATAGAATTTTATTCAAATTTAATTAAAAACTGTCGACAACGAAAATTTATTAAAAACTGTAATTTCATTCTGATTTCAATATCCAGACTTGATTTACACCCAAATGTAAACAAATAGATCATAAATATTAAATTTTACAATATAATACCCCCTTTATATTCCCATTAGATTTTAATTATAGAATTTCTTTTCTATAAATAAAAGTTCACTTGTAAAATTCTTTCTACCCGATAGTCTCCCGATGAACCAGTTTAAAATAGAAATCCCCTTATTTATACGAATATAGTATTAATAAAAAATTATTACTTTATTATTCAACAACATTGAAACTATTTCTTCCTCATTTACTTCAATAATAATAATAATCGATTCTTCGTGTCAGAAAACAAAAAAATTTTGTTTATTATTTTCCTTTAAAATGGAAAGTTGAGGCAATATTTTATAAATATAAAATATTGCTTCACAAGCAAGTGTCAATGACTGATACGAATAAATGCAAGTGACGTTGACACTGACCTTGAAAAGAATCGCATTAACCGACGCGATATGCATTCAATTTCCTCGATGTATTTTTTTTTCTTTCTTGTTTATAATGCAAATCAAATCAGAATAACGTAATTTCATTTATCTACTTATGTGAATTTATGGATATTTGGAATAAAATTTTTTTTTATGAAGAAAAAAATGTAAAAAAAAAGGTTTTGATATGAAAAAAGATGAATTATATTTTTTTGAAAGTAGGGGGATTTTTTTTCAATTTCCCCAGAGCTAAAAACAACTATTTTACTCCCTATGATCGGAAAGAAGGATTTTACAACTTGAAATTTATTCCCCAGGCCTGAAAACAGTTTTTTTTGCTCCCTAGAGGCAAAAACAGATACTTTACTCCCTAGAGTAGAAACGAACTATTTTCCCCCTTTTTTCTCAATAAATGTTTTTATTTCATAGACATTTAGGTAAAATTTAGTATAAAAAGAATATTTTAACTGATTTTCTCATTTATTTTATGTAAAAATTATTTTTTACTACTAAAAATTAAAAAAAAAATTTTTTTTTTGCTAAAGTTTTTTTTTCTGAATAAAAAAATGATTTTTTTTTGTTTGAAATTCAATGGAATGGTGCTTACCTATAGACGCCATAATGTTTCCCGCTGGCACGATCGCCACATATGGAACAAAGGTGTTTACTTCCAGAAAGTGGATGATTTGGTGGATAAGGAGAACCTGCGCCTTTGCTTTGTCCACTGGGCGAGGTACTCAGGACACTGCTATGGCAACCCACACTAAACGATCTGCAAAAAAAAAATTTATCAGTTTTTTTTTCTTTTTTTTCCTCCATTTTCACTTTTTTTTTCTTAAATTAATAAAAAATACCCGAAAACAACTAAAATTACGTATTTTTCCCAATTTTTTCTATTTTCAACAAAAACTTACAGTAATTGCAATTGAAAATTGATAAAAAAATTTCCTATTTTCCCTTTTTTTAAATAAAAAATATAAACTTACAAAAAATGTAATTAAAAGTTATAAAAAAAATGCCCTTCCCCTTTTTTATTTTCAACAAAAACTTACAGTAATTGCAATTTAAAAGTGATAAAAAAATTTCCTATTTTCCCTTTTTTTAAATGAAAAATTTAAACTTACAAAAAATGTAATTAAAAGTTATAAAAAAAATTCCCTTCTCCCTCTCCCTTTTTTATTTTCAACAAAAACTTACAATAATTGCAATTTAAAATTATTAAAAAATTTTCCTATTCCCTATAAAAAAAACTTACAAAAATTGTAATTAAAAGTTATAAAGAAAAATTCCCTCCCCCTTTTTCTAAAAAAATAGGAACTCAACAAAATTGTAATTAAACGTTTTTCAAAAATTGTTGTTACAAAAATTGTAATTTAAAGTTGTAAAAAAATTTTCCTTTCCCCTTAAAAAAAATAAATTAAAACTTACAAAAAATTCTAATTTTTTTCCCTTTCCCACTTTTTTAAGGTAATTGTTTTGCTGAAGAATTAAAAATGTCCATAAAATAAAATCGGTCATAAAATATTTTGACACTTTTTAAATACTAATTTTACTTAAAAAATAACCTCGTAAAAAACGTTAAAAATAATTTTGTAAAATATTTAAATTACTTTCCTGATATAGTAAAAAAATATCGTTTTTCAAGAGATAAATTTATAATTTTTCTGTAGGTGTACAAAATCTCGGGTGTCATTTTATTCCCGAAAACTCAAAACACTTATTTAGAAACAATGGAAAATTTTTTTTTCATTTCATTCTCAAAGTGCAGCGAACACTTTCTGAAATTGTTTTCCGCTTATCTAACACTTTCAATTTAATTGAAAAACATTCCTTTGCCATATTTCACTGTCATTCCGTATTTTTTTTCTCATTCGTACGTATAGAAGTTGAAAAAAAATTGTTCGATGATTAAAAATCCATTTTCATCAATTTCATCAATCGCTCTAATTTTTCTATAACGATTTTTCCATTTATAACTTGTGAATTATTATCATTCGGAGAATTTTCAATTGCTCTAATTTCTGTTCGTTTAAATTATCACTTTTCACTCATTCAATTCATTTAGCAGCATTTTTGAATTTTACGTTTCAACTGGACTTTACTTTAAGAAATTTGCTGATATTACAATTTTTATTAAAAAAAAAATAAATCAATTAATAGAATTTATTTACAGAATATTTAAAAAACAAAATTTTGGTGCTCTGAAATTCGACTCAATTTTAATTTCTACGTTTTTGAATCTTTTCCCTAGGACTAAAAACAGCTGTTTTACTCCCTAGAGGTAAAACAGTCAATTTTACTCCCTAGAGTCAAAATGAACCATTTTATCCCCTAGAGTGAAAAAGGAACCATTTTACCACTTAAAATATATTCCCCAGGGCTAAAAGCAGCTGTTTTATACCCTAGAAGTAAAACACTCGATTTTACTCCCTAGAGTCAAAACGAACCTTTTTTATAAAAAAGATAAAAACACTCAATTTTACTTCCTAGAGTCAAAATGAACCATTTTAACCCCTGGAGTTAAAAAGGAACCATTTTACCACTTAAAATATATTCCCTAGGGCTAAAAACAGCTTTTTTATACCCTAGGGGTAAAACAAACAATTTTAATCCCTAGAGCCAAAAACAACCTTTTTCTACCCTCTTTGAGTGGTAAAGTTACTTTACCTTTTTAAAACTATTACCCAAAGTTGGTAAAATAATTCGATGTCAAAAAAATTGAAAATTATTAAAAACTTACCCTGGACTATTGGGACCAGAGGGGCTAAAGTTGCCAGCATTCATTAGACTCGCTGTATCTGGTTTCATGTCCAGCGGACTTTGTGGTCCCATTGAGGACATCGACATATTACTGTTATCCAGACTCAACCCTGAAAAATTTTTAAAAAAAGAATTTACATTAAAAGACGGAATTTAATAATAAACTGTAAATTTTAGGTCAAACTTTAGGACGAGAGAAAAAAACTAAACGTAAAATTTAGGTCAAAATAAAAATTAATATTCACACCAACATAACCTTAAAATTTAGGTTAAGAAAGTTTATCTTTCTGCAACAATACTTTCTCAACGCAAATAACATTAAAATTCAGATACAAAAAAGTGTAAACCTAATCTCAAAAATCAGGCCAAAATGGGGACATAGCCTCAATATTTTTAGGTTATTAACAATATAGGTCAAAATGGCGAACATAACCTAAAAAATTTTAGCTCATCAACAAGATAGATAAATATGGAGAACATAAACTTAACATTTTTAGACAATTAGCAACAAAGGTAACAATGTCGAACATAACCTTAAAACTTTTAGCTCATCCACAAGATACGTAATAATGTAGAACATAACCTCAACATTTTTAGGCAATTAGCCTAAAAAGTAAAAAATTTCGGAACACAACCTTGAAAATTAGGTCAAAGGAGAAACATAACCTAACATAACATAACATAATGAGAGAAACATAAAATATTAAGGTAAAATAATAGTTAAAAAAAATTAAAGTTATTTAAATTTAAAAATGCAAAGAACAATTTTTTTTTCACATGAAGATAAATGACAGTTTAATCGATTTGAAAGAGAAAAGAGGAGTGGAATAACGAGAAGTCGTGTGGGGGACAAGAACACACATTGGGACGATTCATATTGTGGAGGACGCGTCAAATGCATCGGTAATAATTGTGCTAACTGACGTCATTTTCAACTCTTGCCGAGATGCATATATAATACGCTAATAAATGCACAGCAGACGAATAAATTGGGATTTACAACCAGTTAAATCATCTAATCCATTCGTTCTTTTTTCATTTAACTTAATTCCTTATTTATTGTTGTGAAAACAAATATTTTTTTTTATATTTTATTATTAATAAAGTAATTTTAATACCTTATTTATATTCTATCTACATATTTATAATAGTTCAATCATTTTTCTCCAAAATTTACAATTATTTTTGTAATATTTTCTGTTCTGCAATATTTTTAGGATGTAAACAAAGGGCCTGTGGCGATTTTTCCAATTTTAATTCAATTTTTTCTGGGTAGAATTTGATATTACCGACGTTTTTGTAAAATTGCCGAAAATAGACACAAGTTCTGTCAAATTTCGCTGAAATTAAAAATCATTTTTGCCAAATATTTGGTTCTGAAACTTTTTTAGAGTGTAAACTAAGTGCCTGTGGTATATTTTTTAATTTTAAAAAGAAATATTTCTGTAGAATTTGATATTACCGACGTTTTATGCAAGATTACAAAAATTTACATAAGATCTGTCAATTTTCTTGGAAATTAAAGATTATTTTTGTAATATTTTTGGTACTGCACCTTTTTTAGGATGTAAATTAAGTCCGAGTGGGTCTGTTTTTAATTCTAATTTGAAATTATTTTGCAGGATTTGATATTACCGACGTTTTGGCAATACTGGAAAAAATAAACATAAATTCCGTCAATTTTCTCTGAAATTAAAATTACTTTTGCTATATTTTTTGTTTTGCATCTTCTTTTAGGATGTAAATTAAGTCCCAGTGGGGCGTTTTTTAATTCTAATTTGGATTTTTTTAGTAGGACTTGATATTATCGACGATTTTGTGAAATAGAAAAACAAACATAAATACTGTCAATTTTCTCGAAAATTAAAAATTATTTTTGCAACATTTTTGGTACTGCACCTTTCTTATAATCGTAATTAACTTGCCCGTGGTGCTTTTTTCAATTTTAATTCTAATTTCCTCGGTAGAATTTGACATTACCAATGTGTGTGTGAAATTGACAAAAATAAACATAATTTCAATCAATTTTCTCGAAAATTATAAATTATTTTTGCAATATTTTTGGTTCTCTATTATTTTTAGGAAGTAAACTAAGTGCCTCTGGTGCTTTTTTCAATTTGAATTCTATTTTCCTTGGTAGAATTTGACATTACCGACGCTTTCGTGAAATAGCCAAAAATCGACATAAATTCCATCGATTTTCTCGAAAATAAAAAACTCTTTTTGCAAAAATTTTTAGTTCTACGTCTTTTTCAGAATGTAAAATAGGTGCCTCTGGTGCTTTTTTCAATTTTAATCCAAACCTTTTTCTGCTAAAATTCGACATTACCGACGTTTTTGAAAAAATTTTGTGGAAAAAAATAAAAAATTCTTCCCTTCGCGTTACAAAAATAAATTAACAAATTATGGATCTTGTTTGAATTTGAATTCGCATCTGAGCTTTGAATCTCCAATTGGTAGGATATAATTTCATTAAGTAACCTTGATTCTGATATTGAAAGTCTGGTTTGGATCAATAAAACTATGTTTCAGTTACAGAGCGCATGTAAAAGCGAGAGTCAAACTTTTCTTTTCTTCAAATTGCCATTGTGACCGTGAAACTTAAATATAGAACTATATGCTTTTAAAATAGAAAAACAAAAGTGTTTGGATTTCGCTAAAAACAAAAATACACATAGTTTTAGTGTAAAAATAAATTTTTAGTAATAATAAATTTTTTTTCAAATATTTCGCGCCGTTTGTATCACTCTGATGAGTTTTAGATTTAATTTTCAGAGATTCACTTTTCAAATTTTTATATTAATTATTCAAAGGGGTAACGATTTTTAATCCAATTAATTATTTAGTTAAGGAAGAATTTTTCACATAGATGACAATTTTCAAAAACTCATTTTCGATTCGTTTCGATTTTATATTAAAATTTGGTGGTTTTACAAAAATTTATACCTTAAATTTAATAAGTGAATTGCAAAAATGAAAGCAAGAATCAAAAATTTTGAAAAATTAACTGGGTGCTGACTTGGGTTCCATTTTATTGGCTTTATTCAATTAGTAGGTGAAGAAACTAATCAAGTAGCTAATTAATAATCAAGTAATTAGTTAATTAATCATTAATTTATTTATTTATAAATAATTACTTAATTTGTTAACTTATAATTAATAATTCATTTTTACGTTGTAGAGAGGAAAAATATTATTTTTAACCACAATGTAATTATAATTAATTAACTAGTTAATATATAATTAAATACTTAATTTATATTTAATAAATTAGTTAACTTTTAATTAATTAATTTATTAATAATTTATTTTCAAATTGTAGAGAAGAAAAATATCATTTTCAACGTCAATGCAATTATAATTAATTAATTACTTAATTTATAATTAATTAATTACTTAATTTATAATTAATTAATTAGTGAATTCATAATTATTAATTAATTAATAACTTATTTTCAAATTGTAGAGAAGAAAAATATTATTTAAACTTAAATGCAACAACTGAAGATTAAAAAAACCGCTGACGAACGTAAAAAAAAAAGAAAAAAAAATCTGCGACTGCAAAACAGAAATTTGAGAGGCAACGTACGGAGTAAGTCAACAGTCAACATGAAAAGAAGGAGGACGTAAAAATATGTTTATCAAGGCCAAAAACCAATTCCTCGATATTCAGGGGGCACCTTGACCGAGCGCAATATAGCACACAAGTGCGTCGTAGTTGCCGTTGTCAGTGCAATGATCCGACTCATGTTACGATATCGATGGTCCTTACATCGCACTACTTTCATTCGTCCCCAAAGACAACCGACGACGACCTACGCCAACGACACTTTCATTGCGCTTCTTTCGTTCATAAAAACCACTTTTTTTTTCTTTCGCCCCCTTTTATCTCCCTAATAAACGTTCGAATCCAAAAATAAAAATAAAAGACAAAAAAAAATTTAACCCAACTTCAACACATCTAAGTAAAAATTACTTTTTTTTCGTAACGATCAAAAAATGCTAAATAAAAATTTGTAAGACTACAAAAAATGTTTTCAGCGTCTTTTTGCTCGTCAAATTCGTCGGTTTTAAAAAAAACCAAAATGGCGGATCCAATATGGCGGAAATTTTATCGTCCCGCCATTTTGGTTTTTTAAAAACCGACTCTGGAAATTAAAAGCGAATGTCGCTTGGCCTAAAGTGAGAGAAAATTAGTCCATTTCACCCAGTTAACCTACTGACATAAATAATTTAATTCAAAAAACGAAAAAAATATATATATATTAATCGAAAATTTATGGTTTTGCAATTGCGTTATAGTTTTTCAGTGGCGGCCAGCCACATTTGCCTCTCGGACAGGGTAAACCAAAAATACAAAAAAAAAACGTACGTACACACAAAATAAAATACCTGTGTGTTGTGTATATAAGCGCGAAACTGGTTTATTGTTTCGGGACAGTGTTTAAATCGCCAGACAATGACGTCATTCTCGCCATAAAAGCAAGCCTCGTAAACGATAATCGTTGGGGGGGAAAAAAAAGTCATGCTTCTCCGGCCATACTTACTTATAGGTCTTTTGCTCAAAATCTCTGGCTCTGAAGAGTTTGACCATCATTATTACCATCATCATCATCATCATCACTTTTATATACATGTATGGGTAATTCCACGTGAATTTACCCATGACTGTTGAAAAATTCGGTTAAAGGTATTTTTTTCCTATTCTTTATAGAAAAATATGTATTTTTTCGATTTTAAGTTAATTGACCCCAATTCCCGAGTTATGAATTTTGGAATTTTTTTTTTCATGAAGGAACCTGCTCTTTAAATTTGAATTAGTAAAAATGTTTACTAATTTGAATTAGCGACTGACTTTTTGCTTTAGATTTAGTAAAATTTACTAATAAATAGTAACTAATTTATTAGTAAAATTTACTAATTCAAAGCACCCAATTTTTAAAAATTCATTTTTAAATTTTTAAACTATATTGACAGGGCTCGAACTAGGTCCGTAAATCCCGTAAGATTTACAAAAATTTGCAAAAATTCAATTATGTTCAAAAAATTTTTTAAATTCTCGTCAACATTTCAATTATCCTTAGAAATAATTAAATTCTTCTTCGAGATATCAATTATTTAAAAAAATTTTAATGAAATACTTGGAAAAATTTCAATTATTTTCAAAATTTTTCCTCAATTCAATGATTTTTAATAGGTATCTATACTATTCTAATAAAATTTTCCAAAACAATATTCAATTATTTAAAAAAAAATCTACTGAAATTCTACACAAACCTTTAATTATTTTCAAAAAATAATAACAATTTTACAGGAATTTCATTATTTACAAATTTTTTTAAATAAATTTCTTCGCAATATTCAATTATTTTCATATAAATAATAAAATGTTCAAAGGTATTTAATTTTTTTGGCAAATAATAAAATTCTTATTAGGAATTCAATTATTTTGATGAATAATAAAGCTAATTGCAGAATTTCAATTATTTTTAAAAGAATTTTAATCGAATTCCTCGAAAAATGTAATTATTCTTAAAAATTTTATTAAAATTTATCAAAGAAATTTAATTATTTTAATAACCTTTGCTACAATTTATTTATTAGAATTTAAATATTATTTTTAATCAATTTTTGATTAAATTTCTTTAAAGAATAAAATTATTGCATTCAAAATTTTTAATGCAATTCTTTGCGTAACTTATCAATTATCTTTATAAATTATAAAATTCTTCTCTAAAATTGAATTATTTTCAAAAAAATTTAATAAACTTCTTGGCAAAATTTCAATTATTTTCAAAAATTTTCGCTAATTTGATTATTTTTAATATCTATTTTAATAAAATTTTGCAAAAGAATTCAAATTATTTGAAAATTGATTGATACAATTCTTTAAAAGAATTCAATTTTAAGAAACATATGTAATTATTTAATAAATTTTTTTTTGCATTTAAATAATGAAATTCTCGTAGAATTTTCTCATAAAAATTGATTTAAAAATTGATTTCAGTTAAAATTTTAAATTATAATTGAATATTAATAGTATTAGAGCTTAAAGTTTTAGAAATCATTAAATTTTGAATAGATTTCAGATTCAAATCTTTGAAAATTTGAATTTTTCATATTTTTAACTAAGTAACAATTCTGTGGAATTAATTTTTTTGAACAATTTTAATTGCGAATTTTTTTTTATATTATTTGAAGTTTTTATTTTTTAATACATATTTAGTTGAAGAATTTACAAATAATTGAAAAATCGAATATTGTAAAGAAATGAATTTGAAAATTGTCAAAGAACTTTTTCGAAAATTATTAAAAATAATCGATTTTAAGAAGAATTTTAGTTAAAAATTCTTGAAAATAATAATTGATTGATAATGGTTTTATCACTCTATCTTTAATTATCATAAAACATGAAGTTATCGATCGAGTTGTCGATATCTTCATGTTTTTTTAGTTATGAAAAATTCTAATTTATAGTTTCAAGTAAAATGTTCTCTTATATATTTTTGTCAGTAATTGGTCCTTAAATGGTCCGTAATTTTTCGTTTTTGGTCCGTAAAGTCCGTATTTTTAAATACTTTCACTGGTTCGAGCCCTGATATTGTAAAAATAGGCCTACTTTGAAAATTTCAAAGTTTCGAAAATTCTTAACACGAAAATTTGGGTAGTTGCACAAAAAGTGAAAAAATGGGTATTTTATATTTTTCCATAAAGATTAAAGACAAAAAAATTTCTTTCACCGAATTTTGATGTTCATAGGTATAAATCTCACGTGGAATTGCCCATGTATATAAAGAGATTCTCTTTCTTTTTTAAACAGGCTATCTTGCAGTCGTCCTTCCGTGAAGAAACGGCAGCTTTTTCGTGAAGTCAAAAAAAAATCTCTCTCTATATATATATGTATAAAATAATGATAGTCCTCGTATGCTGCAGAGAAGTTGTAAACTTTGGCAAGGACACGATCATTAATGCTTTCCAAACTATTTATTAAAGTAGGGGAATTTTTTTTAACTCTTTCCATTTCTTCTTCTTCGTTTTCTTCTTTTTTTTCTGAACAATTTTCACGCATGTGGTTATAAAATACAACGGGGTTTTATCCACGGAACCTTGAGACTGAAAAAAGTTGCCCCATTTCATCATGATGCGAAAGGAAAGTGGATTCGTACCTTTGGGTAGAGTTAAATTTTTTACAAGAATGCTTCGTAATTGATTGACTAAAAGTCAGATGATTTGACGATAAAAAAAAAATGTTGAAAATTGGAAGAAAAAATTTGTTTTTTAATTTCTTGATTATCCGCCCAATTGGCTGATAGTGTCAAAAACATCTTAAAATTGAAATAAACTATTCTATTTTTCAGGACTGTCTAAAACTCAGTCGCTACTAAAAGTCAGATGATTTTTGATGAAAAATATATTGTAAATTGGAAGAAATAAATTTTTAAATATTTTTTTGATTGTCCGCCGAACGGCGTATAGTGTTAAATACTTCTTAAAATTGAAATAAAATTCACTAAAAAGGTATAAAAATAAGTCCAAAGAGTCAGATAATTTGCTGCTGAAATAAATATATTAAAAAATGGAAGAAACAAATTTTTATTCAAATTTGTAAATGTAATTATATGAAAAAATAAAGTTTGTAAGTAATATTGGTAATTTTGTGTTCTATTTAAAAACCTTAATAACAAATGAACGTCAATCCAATGCCACGTAGAACATTGCTAAATAAGCATCCATTAGCGGCAGACACTGGAGGCTTGTTCTTTTTTTTACAGACAAAAGCTTTCAGAGCCTTCGTTTAGAGTCTGCTTTGTTCAGTGTAAACAAGGTGTTAATAAAAAAAAAAGGTTTCATACACACATTCTGCAAGTACTGTCTCTTTCTTCATAAAGCCAAAAAATATTTTCCCAAAAATTAATAATACAGAGTAATTTTTTTCCCCACTTGTTAAAATGTCATCTCTACTCTATCTCTGTTTATAGAACATTATAGCATATAAATAAAAAAAATAAATAAATAAATTTTTAAATCATTAGCAGCAAAATTCTGATTTTCGAAAGAAAAGAGTAAAAGTGTCGAAAACTTGGTAATTATATAGGGACAAAAGACTTGGAAATAAAAAATTTCCACTGATACACGAGCCACGAAAAAAAAGATGGTTAATATTTATTCAGTTTTGTTTATTTAAAGACCACATTAAATGTATGTATCCTCTTATCTATATCCAACGTTTACTGAACAGCTTTTGGAAGATAAATAATGTATAACCAAACGTAAAATGTCTGAATATCACTTTTTTTTTTTTGATCCAGTACAAATTGGCTTTTTAGTTTTTACAAATTGAAAATTCTTTATTTGATTAAATTCAAATTCAAACAACTAGACAAATACGATAATTATTCGTTTAGGAGAAAAAAAAATCAGTAAATAAAATTTTAACATGGTTGAAACCTTCGAGAATGGCGAAACTTTTTCAGACACAATTTTTTTTTTTATGAAAATAAAATTCTGTAAAATTTTAATTTTTAGTTTATTTGAAAAAACATTGAAACTCTATTTTTTTTGATAATTTTGAGAACTTCAAGGAACTCGTAAAATCTGGTGAAGTGAAGCTGAACTCTTATGGAAAATGTTAAACTTAGAATCAAAAGTAAAAGCAACCGGAGTTTATTACTAAATTCTGCTATAACAAGATGTGTTTATAAAACACTTTCGTATTTTTATTTTTAATTTTTACACCGTAATTATTGAAATTTTGCGCAAATAACTCAAAAATTCTTTAACAATTTCCTGTGCAACCGGATGTAACTCGTGCTCATCATTTCACACGTACAGCCCACGCAAAATTTATATTCATGTAGAGACGAAAATAGTCAACATTTTATGCTACATGCGATTGCACCAATTTCGGTTTTATCGAAAAACATAATTTTGGAGAATAATTTTCAGGACTTTAATAATTTAAAATTTTTATTTCAATTTCAATTTCAATTTTAAGTTTTTATTTTAATTTTAAGTTTCAATTTCAATTTTGAGTTTCAATTTCAATTTCAAGATTTTATTTTAATTTTAAGTTTTTATTTTAATTTTAAGTTTTTATTTTAATTTTAAGTTTTTATTTTAAATTGTAATATTTAAAATTTTTATTTTCTGATTCATAAACTATTCTTTCTTTACTGAATTGTTTCCAGTAATTTTCATACAAAACCTATCAAAATTAGGGCACAACTTTTTTTTCGAATAATATTTTTAGAAAAAAAAGAATGGAACACAGAAGAAAATTTCCCCTTCTGTGATAAATATTTCATGAAAATCTTGTATTTTAGGTAAAAATAATTCCAGGTAGAGGGGTAAATATTTACAAGGAAATTTAATGTGCGTGTTTATATATACACAGAAGATGTATATATGTCTTAGACGCATTTTACTGTTTGGTCGTTAACATTTTATTTATGATTTCTTTGACCTTTGCCCGTGACTGTCGGATATGATATTAACAAACACGAGTCAATAAACCCGGCCAAACTCTACGCCAATCGTTTTTGAGCAAAGCCAAATAATTTAATTATTAAAAAAAAATTGAAACAAATCAAAAACTAAAAATTTAAAAAGAACAAATGAATTGAAAATAACAAAAACGAAAGAATTGACAAAATACAAAAACAAAAGAATTGAAACGAAACAAAAACAAAAAATTGAAGAAAACAAAAACAAAAGAATTGAAAAAAAACAAAAACGAAAAAATTGAAACCAAACAAAAACAAAAGAATTGAAACGAAACAAAAACAAAAATTTGAAAAAAACAAAAACAGAAGAATAGAAAAAAAGAAAAACGAAAAAATTGAAACCAAACAAAAACAAAAGAATTGAAACGAAACAAAAACAAAAAATTAAAAAAAAACAAAAACAAAAGAATTGAAAAAAAACAAAAACGAAAAAACTGAAACCAAACAAAAGAATTGAAAAAACAGAAACGAAAAAATGTAAAAAAAACGAAAACGAAAAAACTGAAACCAAACAAAAGAATTGAAAAAACAAAAACAAAAGAATTGAAAAAACAGAAACAAAAAAATGTAAAAAAAACGAAAACGAAAAATATTGATAATTTGCGAGTTAAAAAATTTTCACAGCGTAATAAATCAAAAATGTCAAAAAGATTTGCAAAAACCTATCATTCAATGCTCGCAGCTTAAGTTTACTAATTTAAAAAATTTGCAAATATTCATTCTCTATTATGTATTTTTTTATGAATTCCATGTCACATTATAGGAATAAAGATTTATGTAAATATGACTCTTATTTGAATTTCTTTTCTGTTCGCGCTGAAGAAACTAAGAACAACAAAGTAGATCATAGTTTGTAAATTTGAATTTTCAACATATATTTCTTTTACCCAAAAAGTGCCATCAATCTTGACTTTATTTTTTAATTTTAAAAGTTGGATGATCTTTTCAAAAGCGAAACAATTAATTCAATTGATTCAATTTTATTTTTGCAATGTTTTCGAGGTCGCTGTTTACGAATTTTGATGTAAAAATGACAATTAAATGGTCAGACAATTTGACAGTCGAACCAACTGTCAAACTTTATAAAAAGTATTTTATTATTTCTAAAAATGACAGTAACAGAGTTTTTCGAGTTTGCAGATAACGAATTTAATGTCAAATTGACATAAACTTTGACAGTTGTCAGGTCTGGCAAATTAACTGTCAACTTTTATAAAAGTGACTTGTTTTATAAAAGTGACAAAAAACGAGTTTGTAGGGTTGCAAATTTATTTTGCTAATTTTTATTAAAAAAAAATCACTTTTATAAAAGTTGACAGTTAGTTTGCCAGACCTGACAACTGTCAATTTGACATTAAATTCGTTATCAGCAAACTCAGAAAGTCTTTTGTAAGTATTGTATTAAAAATCACTTTTTATGAAGTTGACAATTGGTTTGACAGTTAGCAAATGTAAAATTGTCAATTTGATATCAAATTTGTTACTAGCAACTCTAATTCGACAACTGTCGAATTGTCATTTTGACAGCAAATTTGATACTAATGACACTAAACAGCCTTTTACAGTAATTTTTATTGAAAAATCACTTTTATCGAAGTTGACAGTTAGTTTGATTAATGACAACCGTCAAATTGCCAATTTGACAGCAAGTTTGTTACTAGCGTTTCTAAGAAGTCTTTTACGGTCATTTTTATTAATATTAAATCACTTTTTTCAATTTGACAGTTAGTTTGCCAGCTGCCAATTCGTTATCACAAATCTCAGAAAGTATTTTGTAATTATTCTTAAAAAGATCACTTTTTTCAAAGTTGACAATTGGTTGGACATTTGGCAATTTTCCATCAAATTTGTTACTAGCAACTCAAAAAAGCCTTTTATAGTAAATTTTATTAATAAAAGTCACTTTTATCGAAGTTGACAGTTAGTTTGATTATACTGACAACTGTTGAATTGTCATTTTGACAGCAAATTTGATACTAATGACACTAAAGAGCCTTTTACAGTAATTTTTATTAAAAAATCACTTTTACCAAAGTTGACAGTTAGTTTGATTAATGACAACCGTCAAATTGCCAATTTGACAGCAAGTTTGTTACTAGCGTCTCTAAGAAGTCTTTTACGGTCATTTTTATTAATATTAAATCACTTTTTTCAATTTGACAGTTAGTTTGCCAGCTGCCAATTCGTTATCACAAATCTCAGAAAGTATTTTGTAATTATTCTTAAAAAGATCACTTTTTTCAAAGTTGATAATTGGTTGTACATTTGGCAATTGTAAAATTGGCAATTTGACATCAAATTTGTTACTAGCAACTCAAAAAAGCCTTTTATAGTAATTTTTATTAATATAATTTTATTCAAATTATATCAATTTGATCAAAGTTGACAGTTAGTTTGAGTGTTAAAAACTGTCAAACTGTCAATTTAACATCAAATTTGTTACTAGCCATTCTAAAAAGCCTTTTTACGGTAATTTTTATTCAAAATAAACCACTTTTATCAAAGTTGACAGTTAGTTTGCCAGCTGACAATTCGTTATCAGTAATCTTAGAGAGTCTTTTGTAATTATTTTTTTAAAAATCACTTTTATCAAGGTTGACAGTTAGTTTGATTGTCATTTGTCAAATGTCAAATGTTTTATCTACAAAATTAATTGTCATTATGTGTCTAAAAGATATATTTTCTTTTTTTTTTGATAATAATTTGTGCGTGAAATTAAAGGGCTATTATAATTGGAGTGACAGAATAAATGATAGCACGCAATTTCAGAGAGTAACTCTATTTGTTTAAAGCATTAGTCTCTTGTTCTGAATTGAGTTGACACGTCTGGCTGAGGAGCGATCGATGAAGCACTCCACGTGGCTAATGCGGCCCTGAAAGAGTCGAGGCGAGTTCTATATGCAGCTGCATTTTATATATAGACACGTCGTGCCACGTGCAGGGCATACTTGTACCTGGGTCACCGGGAGAAGGTCACGAGGTCACGTCGTGAGACAGGTATATGTATATACACACTGTCAAAGTGGGCGTCAACTACACTTTCATTGACAGAAATTTTACTCCTCTTC
Source organism: Leptopilina myrica (nomen nudum) (assembly GCA_032872475.1). Classification (NCBI taxonomy): domain Eukaryota; kingdom Metazoa; phylum Arthropoda; class Insecta; order Hymenoptera; family Figitidae; genus Leptopilina; species Leptopilina myrica (nomen nudum). The sequence goes on along the minus strand of CM065466.1, from coordinate 4,599,356 downwards.
AAAATTCAAAATTTTTCTCTTCAAAATATTTTAATCATCATTCTCCGATTTTGCCGTGGTTCCTTAGGCTTTCTGCCACATTGGATCCGTTATTTTGTGTTTTTGGGGAGCTCCATTTGGTTTTTTAGAAAAAAAAAAAAATATCAGGTTTGTAACCAGAGACCCCAAAAAACTTCTAGTAAGGATTTTTTAACTATTTGGACTAATGACAAGTTTTAGGCTTTAGGAACCTTTGTAGACGACAAAAAAAGCTTCTAATCCAACTAATTGTGAAAAGCAACGACGCTACCCAGCAGTCATCCTGACAATGATTTTGATTTATTATTTTGTTTTTCCATTAGGAGATGATCGAGACATGGAGTAGTCATCATTACCGAGCAACTTGCTCAACTTGACGTTTACTGCAAGTCATTAAAATCTGAAACAAACTCCTTCCCCTTGGATGAATTATTCATACTGATTACCAAACCGAACAATCTAAAATCCTTTATTTTCCGGACTAGAATTTCTTTTGTATTTTGAATTCATTCATTGTAATGGTGCGCGAACCATTTGGGAATCGAGACTAAATGCGGATTTGTTACCATCAGCTATTGGAATTAGTTTGCAGCTCGGAATTTGGGAGTCACGACTTTTGGATGTTGTGAAAAATCTCTATTAGACTTCGGATACGAATTGTTATGAATTTGAATACTTTCGGGGTGTTTTCGTCTTCAGTATGTTCCAGCTATCGGTTTGGATTAGTTTTTGTGTTTAGATGAATTATTTCGAGGTGTTGATGCTCCATGTCGATAATTCCTTTTCTAGGGTACCACAATTATCACGAGAAATTTTGGATCTCAAGAGGAACGATGTTTGGTTGTGGAACACAATATTTAGGGGTACTGATGATCCTTCTCGGAAATTCCCTTCTAAGGAATCAAATTATGATCAGAAAATACGGATCTCAAGAAGTATGTTTGGTAGTGGAACACAATATTTAGGGGTCCTGATGCTGCATTTCGATAATTCCCTTCTAAGCTATACCAATTACCATCAGAAATCGTGGATCGAAAGAAAAATGATCTTTGCTAGTGGGACAGAACAAAACTTTCCTAGTGAGGATTCTGCCATGTTCAAGATACTTGGAAGTTTTATGAAAATCCTTAGAGGAAGGAATTCGGAATCTTTGCCTGATGCAGTTGAAACCTGGCCTATTGAGGTACAACCAAATTCCTGAAAAGCTTTTAATCTAATTCTTATTCTAATGTGTTTAATTCGAACAAACTAATTTGCATCCGTATTGGAAGATCCTTTCAGGTCAAACCGCACGATTACTCCAAAGTTGACAAACAATCGGAGTAATCCGTTTGGATTTACTTCAAAGTCTAATCATTTCGATACATCTAGACTAGGATCATAGTCGAAAAAACATCTGGGAACGTAGCTTGAAGGTAAAAATCTTTGTTTGGTTGCATCTTTGGTCAGAGATGACCCAGAGTTTCCTGAGATTTTAATTTAATAAAGTACTTTTTTAAAATTCTGGAAGAGAGTTTTCTTTTGTATATATATATAAATATACGTATTTATTAATTACCCACGCATGTCGTCCTGGTTGACAATATCGATTGTTTCCGGTCGTTAGATATTTAGTTTACCAGAAGACATCAATATTATAATCACAACTATGACTATGAGAGAGAGAGGAAAATAATTCCGTAGAAAATTGGAGCTAATTCATTCTCTCCCAGTGTTCTATCACTCATTGGATAATTACACCTACATTGTTTATATTTATACGATGGTCGTCATATTTTTTTTCCAACTCAACTGCTCATTTGCTATGAATTCATTAACAATAAAACTAGCACAAGACATCGATAGGTTTGAATAAATTTTCCATAACTCACTGGGTCACTATCTAGATCTTTAGTCATAATAATCTCAAAACTTCTCGCTGGTATGAAAAAAGAAACATTTAATTTCATATTCAAATTAATTAAGTACAAGTTTTCAATGAGACTGTAACATCTAGACATTTTTTTTTTCAATCTCTTATGTAATTGCGAGTTCGATTAGCGAAACAATGATAAATCTTGTAATCGATTTTCAAGGGCGGTGTCACGTCACCTTAACTAATCATTATAATAATAATGATAATAATAATAATAATTATGATAATAATAATAAAAATAATAATTATGATCATTATAATAAAAATAAAAATATGTTTTGAGAAAAACGAGTCCATAAAAAATGTTTCAAAATCTAGGATAATTCAATGTTTGAAATATTCATCGAAATAATTGATGATCGCAGGAATTATGGGGGGAAAAAGTATTCGAGAGAGAGAGAAAATGAAGGGAAAAAAAGGGTTCTAGAATAAACGATAGAAAAATAAGGAAGTAAAAACAACGAATGAACACACACTATTAAATTAGAAAATGAGGGAAGTATAAATTTATATCGAGACCTGAATTAAGTTATTTATTTGGCAACAATGATTATTCTGTTTAGTATAATCGGAGAGTAGTCGATGACCCTCTCTCAAAAATTTGTGGAATTTTTGTTGATACATTATAAATATTTAATAGCAAAAGAATCAATGCCCGCTTCATGCCTTCTATAACATTGTCAACATTCTGACCTTCTGCTTTGAAACGAGCTTCTAGGCTCTTACGCAATTCTTGGCTAACTTAGGTTATACATAGACGAAGCTGCTTGCAGTTTACTCTCTATATACATGCAATGGATTCCAAGTGTCGGAAACCTTGAAACTTCACACCGAGCGTGCATTTCGCGTTCCGGTGGAATGAGCGAATTAACTCTTTTTCTTATCCCTCTGAATAAATAAAAAAATAAAAAAAACTGTATATAAATTCAAATCGAAAATCGTCCAATCAGATCTTAATCATCATATTTCCTTAAAGCATTACATCCATTAAGAAAAAAATTTCGAAAATTATTTTTTTAAAAACATTTTTGTAAAATCAGGGTTCCTATTGCAATTCGATCCTATTGCAATTAATCATCATTTTCTTAAGGCATTACATCCATTTAAAAAAAAAAAATTTATGATTTTTTAAAAACATTTTTGTAAAATCAGGATTCCTATTGCAATTCGATCCTATTGCAATTAATCATCATTTCCTTAAGGCATTACATCCATTAAAAAAAATTTCAAAAATGATTTTTTTGAAACATTTTTGCAAAAACACGGTTCCTATATTGCAATTCGATTTAAATCGACAATATTCCAATCCATCAGATCCCAATCATCGTTTCATTAAAGCATTACATCCCATAAAGAAAAAAAAATTAAAAAGTTAATTTTTTTTACATTTTTGAAAAATCAGGTTGCTACGAAATTCTGCATTTAAGTCGAAAATCCTCCAAAAATGGAAACGTCAGGAAATTTTATGAATCTTGAAAAAATTTCGATGGAAATCCTAGAAAGTTGTTTTTTTTTAATTCTTGAAATCTAATTCGACTTTAAATATTTTTCAAAATTAATACAATTTTCAAAAGAGTTGCATATATTTAAAATTTCCGCATAAATAGATGAACTTTTCAAAAGATTTTGATTATCTAAAAAGATGATATTGAATTATATATAAAAAAAACTTTAATTATAAATGTATTTAAAATAATTGATGTTGTTAAAAAAATGATATTATTATGAATTCAATTATTTCAAAAAACTTTAATTATAAATGTATTTAAAATAATTGACGTTTTAAAAAAAAATAATATTAAAATATTTTACAATAATTGAATTCTAATATTTTTTTAGTAAATAATTGAATTTCAAAGAATTTTATTGAAATTTTCAAAAATAATTGAATTTCTGAAAAGAATTTTTTTAGTAATGAAAAAATTGAATCATTTCCAAAAAATTTTAATAAAATGTCTAAAAAGACTTGAATTTCTGTAAAAAAAAATTATTTTAAAATAAATAGATAAATAGATGAACTTTTCAAAAGATTTTGATTATCTAAAAAGATAATATTGAATTATATCAACTAAAAAAAAACTTTAATTATAAATGTATTTAAAATAATTGATGTTTTTAAAAAAATGATATTAAAATATTATTAACATGATATTTTTAATCATTAATATTTTTAAAAAATATATTAAAATATTTTAAAATAATTGACATTTAAAAAAAAATTATATTAAAATACTTTAAAATAACTGAATTTTTGTGAAAAATTCTAATTTTTTTTTTTGTAAATAATTGAGTTTTATAGAATTTTATTGAAACTTTCCGCAAATAATCAAATTTCTGAAAAGAATTTCTTTACTTATGAAAAAATTGAATTATTTGCAGAACATTTTCAATAAATGTCTAAAAAGACTTGAATATCTGTAAATAAAACTTATTTTTAAAAAGTAATTGAATTCCTAAAAAGCATTTTTTTGAAAATAAATTGAATTTTTGCAATATTAAAATTTTTCAAAATAATTAAAGTTCCAATAGAAAATAATTAAATTTCCTTGAAAAAAAATTGACTTTTAAAAATAATTGAATTCTTGTAAAAATAATTTAAAATTTTAATAAATTTTATGAAAATAATTGAATTTTGCAAAGAAATTTAATTAAAATGCCTCAAAATAATTTTTTTTGTGTTTATTCTTGAAATCTAATTTTACTTTATAAATAACAGACTTTCAATTATTTTTAATACTATTTTTAATAGAAATCCTCAAAGAATGTAATTATTTTAAAAAATTTCATTAAAACTTATCAGAATTCTCTTGAAAAATTGAAAAATTTCTCTAAAATAATTTTATTTTTCGAGAAATTCGATGAAAATATTTTTAAAATAAGTGAAACGCTGCCAAAAGTTAATTATTAACATTTTTTGTAAATAATTAAATTCAAGAGAAAAATTTTATTATATATTTAAATAGATAATTGAAATTTTGACCAGAATTTTTGTAAATTTTTCAACACAATTGAAATTTCTTTGCGAAATTTTATTAAAAAAGTAGACATTAAAGATTTAATTAAATTTTTTAGGGAATTTTTTTTTTAGTAGTAAACATTAAAAATAATCGAATTGAGAAAGTTTTTGGAAAATAATTTAAAGTTTTGCCACGAATTTTATTCAAAGTTTTGTAAATAATTGAATTTCTGAGAAAAAAGTTATTATTTATAAAAATAATTGAATTTCTGAAAAAAATTTATTATTTATAAAAATAATTGAATTATTTGCGAAAAATTTTATTCAAATGTTTCAAAAATAGTTGAATATTTAATGAAAAAGAAAATTAATAATATTTTTAAAACCTTATTTTATTGAATTTTAGCTTGAAGATTTGATTGATTAAAATTTTTTTAAAATTCAATTATTTCAAAAATTTCCAATTAAAATTCTTTACATGTTAATTTGTCAAAAATTGTTTAAAAACATTTGAAAAGAAGATTTTTTATTAATTACATTTTTAAAAAATTGTTTTAGTTACATATTCACGTAATTACTGAAAATTTATAATTACTTTGCAATTTTTGTATACCTTCAAAGTATACATTTACATTTTTTTCTATTCATCGATTAACATACATAATTTTATGGGTTTTCTTTTTTATCGAAGAAAAAAATTTTCTACCAATCAAGAATTAAGTGCTCCCAGAATGCCATATAATATCTAATTTTTGCTAACGAAGAAAAAAAATTTGAGATATGAAAATCTCAAGTGACATTTTGTGTCAAATGCGCGATGCTTGAAATCGCCAGCAGATAAGGAAGTAAAATAGAAACAGAAATAATAGTGAATGATTTTGCACTTTCTCTTGTTTGAAACTAATATTCCAGGATTGTTAGTTTCTTGCAGGAATTAATTTTTTTTAAAAGAGAAAAAAATTTACAGGAATCTGTTACCGACAGTTTACCGTCCAAACAAGTTACCCTTCTTTTTCCACAATTTTCACAAAAATGTTACTTTTTTCTTATTTAAAAGTTACTTTTTTCTTATTTAAAAGTTCCTTTTTACTTTTTTGCAAATTAAAATCAGTGTTTATTAAATATTTTAATTTTAATGAAGACTTAAGCATTATAATTATTCACATTGTCAGTTGATGCTCTGTTGGTATCTTCATTAATTTGCAAACATAACCTATAATTTTTTGCTTCTAAGGTCCCGTTCTTTAATTCGCGACACAATTTTTTTTCTCAATATTATTACTTTTCAAAATTATAAAAATAAAAAATTCATGATGCATCAAGTTTACTTTCAGTTTTATCTATACTTCTTTTTATCAAACAATCACTCGAGTGTTGTTTAAAAAAAAATGAATGCGTCATTGGGTGGAGAATTTTTTTTTTAACGTCTTTCGAGGAATAGCTCATTTTAGATTCATTGACAAAACGCGATGAGTTATAAAAAAAATTCACTCCAATATTGTTCGTCGATTACAGGAGTTGCGCTCATTTTAAAAACGATTTTGTAACTAAATTAGGTATTTAATTGCAAATTTCAATAACGTAGCCATTGAAGCAAATAACCGTCATATTTTGTATTCGGTTTTTTTTTTTTTTTTTTTTTTGATCGGACTACCACCACCGTGTCTCAATCCATCTGCGGTTGGCCTATCCGACTTGACGATTTCCTTATCGTCCCCCTCGCTCCTCAATGCACGACGGGCGAGGGGAATTTATTTATTTCATGTTCCTTTACGACTGGTTGCGTCACCTGCGTTCAATGTCACTGCCACAGAGATAACGCGGACAAAGAGACTTCACACAGAGTGACAGTACAAACGAGTCCGCTACTAATTTTTTTTTTCTTCTTTTATCTTGTGCGCGCTCGTGCAAATCAACATAAAATTTATACCCACACCTACTCAAAAGCAATATTGTGAATTCTCATATTTTATGTTGTCTAATTGGTGGGGAAAAATAATTACTTTTCCCCCGTTTCGTTCTCCCCCTCCAACTCTCTTTTTTAATTGTCTTTAATTAACAACATCTTCTAAAGCACCTAACATTATATGTATATGTTTCATTTTTCTTCTCTTTTTATAATAAAAATTTTCAATTTATAATTAATTTATAATTAATTTTCCTCTCTTCTGACCCAAAAGAATGTTTCATTTTTCGTTGATTTTTGATTTAGTCAAGGATTTTAAATTTTTATTTAATGTGCTGTGTTGTATTATGGAATATTTAGAATTTTTATTTTAAATTTTGGAAACATTTTTTTTTTTTTTGAATTGATTGCATTAGTCGTTGCTTGAAAAGTAAAACGGTCTCACAGACCCAATTGGTAGTTGGTGTTCCAAAAAAGTATTTGACTCAATATATTCATGAGACTTTGCACATGATAGTTCATTTTCATCAACAATATTTACTTCTTTCTTATCAGATTGAAAATAAATAAAATTCCTGCAATGAATGAATGAATTAATTTTTAAAAATGAAATTCAATTTATAAATTCTGCAAGGGGAATATAGCAACATTTCAATACGTTTATAGTCCATCTCGAGTGGTACCTATAATGTCATATACATAGACAAGTGCGCACACTATGATAAGAGTTGCACTTCATGGCTCGTTCACATCGGTGCCAAGGTTATCGTTGTGGCGTTCGTTAGAGATGCTTATGTTGTGTTGGAAACCACGCGCATGTACACTATAGAAGAATCACGCCCTGTCATACGCGTGCCACCAATAAATTGCGCATCTGGTCGACAATCCTTAATGCTCCATTGGATCCGAATTCTTTCGAATGTCATCAAACAATGACATTATCCAGACTAAAACCAAAACAATTCCCTAAACATGTGTTTCACTTCAAAAACAAATCTTTCACGCTTCGAAGAAAGGTAGACGCAAAAAATTTGAGGTTATGTTTTTAATTTTTCGAGTAATGGTACAGTCACACGAAATCATGCAAAACTTATGCATGCTGGTTGCCATGGTAGCGTTCAAGAGTGAGAGAGATGGGAAATTATTCTATCTCTCTCACTCTTGAACGCTACTATGGCAACCTGCATGCATAACTTTTGCATTAGAAGGTCTGAGCGCTCCCTAAAAATACAAAGAGAGTCAGTAATTAAAAAAATTATTAAACTTGTGTTCAATCATTTTTATTCAAACTCTTCATTATATCTCGAATATTCCATGGAAATTGGTTTCGAATTCAAATATAATTAAAAAATTAAAACTTTATTCGCAAAATAATTCTAAGCCGAACATATAACTTATAAATCGTTCGCTTCTTGGGTACCTTTCTTAAAAACGCGTCATAAATTAAAATTTATTCTAAAATATTTTCTCAAATTGGCAATTGGGAGCAATTTTAACTCGATTTGGAGAATTTTTTTTTTTTTTTTTTTTTGAAAGCAGTCAAGGTAAGATCATCATAACAACGGAAACGAGCCGTGTCCATAACAAGTGGGCGTCGACGTGCGTTATAACGCAGTACCGAGCATGTCATCGTGAGAAAAGTATTGTCGATTGTGTGTCACTCTAATTATTCAGCGCCTCTCCTATATATAAACGCACGATTAGCATTCTCGTTTTATGAATGCACAATGGGAAATAGATCGAATCAATTTATTTCTCAAAAGTGAGAAATCTCTTTTTGAACATTTTAAAACGATTAAAAGTTGCATTTGGGTAAAAAAATACAATCTTCTCAATGCGAGAAATATTTGTTAAATTTTACGTTATGTTATACTTAAATCGTTTACCGGACTCGAACCAGTGAAAGTATTTAAAAATATACGGACTTTACGGACCAAAAATGAAAAATTACGGACCAATTATTGACAAAAATATATAAGAGAATATTTTACTTAAAACTATAAATTAGATTTTTCATAACTAAAAAAACATGAAAATATCGATGAAGCGATCGATTATTTCATGTTTTATAATAATTAAAGATAGAGTGATAAAATCATTATCAATTCAATTATTATTTTCAAGAATTTTTAACTAAAATTCTTCTTTAAATCGATTATTTTTAATAATTTTCGAAAAAGTTCTTTGACAATTTTCAAATCCATTTCTTTACAATATTCGATTTTTCAATTTTTTGTAAATTCTTCAATTAAATATGTATTAGAAAATAAAAACTTCAAATAATATTTTTAAAAAAATTCAGAATTAAAATTTCTCAAAAAAATTAATTCCAAAGAATTGTTACTTAGTTAAAAATATGAAAAATTCAAATTTTCAAAGATTTGAATCTGAAACCTTTTCAAAATTTAATTATTTCTAAAACTTTACGCTCTAATACTTTTAATATTCGATTATAATCTAAAATTTTAACTGAAATACATTTTAAATCAATTTTTATGAGAAAATTCTACGAGAATTTCATTATTAAAATACAAAAAAAAATTTATTGAATAATTACATATGTTTTTTAAAATTGAATTCTTTTTAAGAATTGTAAAAATCAATTTTCAAATAATTTGAATTCTTTTGCACAATTTTATTAAAATAGATATTAAAAATAATTAAAATAGGGAAAATTTTTGAAAATAATTGAAATTTTGCCAAGAAATTTATTAAATTTTTTGAAAATAATTCAATTTTAGAAAAGAATTTTATTATTTAAAAAGATAATTGATAATTTACGCAAAGAATTGCATTAAAAACTTTGAATGCAATAATTTTATTCTTTAAAGAAATTTAATCAAAAATTTATTAAAAATAATATTTAAATTCTAATAAATAAATTGTAGCAAAGGTTATAAAAATAATTAAATTTCTTTGATAAATTATAATAAAATTTTTAAGAATAATTACATTTTTCGAGGAATTCGATTAAAATTGTATTAAAAATAATTGAAATTCTGCAATTAGCTTTATTATTCATCAAAATAATTGAATTCCTAATAAGAATTTTATTATTTGCCAAAAAAATTAAATACCTGTAAAAATTTTATTATTTATGAAAATAATTGAATATTGCGAAGAAATTTATTTAAAAAATTTGTAAATAATGAAATTCCAGTAAAATTGTTATTATTTTTTGAAAATAATTAAAGTTTCGTGTAGAATTTTAGTATATTTTTTAAAAATAATTGAATTCTTTTGGAAAATTTTATTAGAATAGCATTGACACTTATTAAAAATCATTAAATTGAAGAATAAATTTGAAAATAATTGAAATTTTTCCAAGAAGTTTATTAAATTTTTGAAAGTAATTCAACTTTAGAGAAGAATTTTATAATTTATAGAGATAATTGATAATTTACGCAAAGAATTGCATTAAAAATTTTGAATGCAATAATTTTATTCTTTAAAGAAATTTAATCAAAAATTTATTAAAAATAATATTTAAATTCTAATAAATAAATTGTAGCAAAGATTATTAAAATAATTAAATTTCTTTGATAAATTATAATAAAATTGTTAAGAATAATTACATTTTTCGAGGAATTCGATTAAAATTGTATTAAAAATAATTGAAATTCTGAAAGTAGCTTTATTATTCATCAAAATAATTGAATTCCTAATAAGAATTGTATTATTTGCCAAAAAAATTAAATACATGTAAAAATTTTATTTTTTATGAAAATAATTGAATATTGGGAAGAAATTTATTTTAAAAATTTGTAAATAATGAAATTCCTGTAAAATTGTTATTATTTTTTGAAAATAATTAAAGGTTTGTGGAAAAAGTTAGTAGATTTTTTTTTAAATAATTAAATTGTTTTGAAAAATTTTATTAGAATAGTATAGATACCTATTAAAAATCATTGAATTCAGGAAAAATTTTGAAAATATATGATATTTAGAAGAAGAATTTAATTATTTCTAAAGATAATTAAAATGTTGACGAGAATTTAAAAAAATTTTTGAACATAATTGACTTTTTGCGTAGAATTTTATCACTTTTAAAATAATTGAATTCCTTCAATCATTTGTAATTTCTCTAAAATTATCTAATTATTTATACAAAAATTATAATTTTTTTCAAATCTAACTTGAAAATGTTAAAAATGCAGAAAATTAAATTCCCTAGACGCTTCTACCAAACGGAACTAAAAATTTAATTTGACTTTTTAACAAAACAAAACGAAATTAACACTTTGGACTAACGTTCTCTACGATTATTTGTCGGATTCGTCCTTAAACAAAAAATAAATCCAAAAAACTGTCTTTGACCTGCCGTGGTAAGAAAGAGGAAAAAAATCTTGAAATACGAAAAAAAAATGAAACTGCGCACGTCTCCTGCGCAGAAATGTTGGTAAAATGTCGGTTACAGATTCCTGTAATTGAATTTCGGCGAAATAATTTTGTTTCCTTTCTTTTTTTTTTGCTTTTTTCTATTTTTTAAAAGATATTTTAGAAAAAATATATGAGTTTTGCAAGCGAGTATTGTAATATTGAACGATAAAGGCGCTTGAAAAGACTTGTAAATTGCTGCGGGCGTATAGATAACGCAAAGTGACCTTGGTTTCGTTAAAACAGCACTAGATCGACTTTTTTAAGTTTAGTTTGGAGTCTTTGAGCTCTCTGGTTATTGTACTGATAACCAGAGAGTATAATTGCAAAAGGGTAACACACACGCGTATAAATTACGTGATCCGCACGTTTTAATAGTTTGACCTTCATCTCCTGCTCTTAATCAGACTTTAAACACTTCTTTTTTCTGCTTATTCGCTTTTTTTGTTTTTTTCGCTTTTATGTTTTTATTCCTTTTCTTGGACTTACTCGCTTTTCGTGCTTTTCGCTTTTTTTTGCTTTTTGTGCTTCTCTCATTTTTGTGTTTTTTTTTTTTTTTGCTTTTTTGTTCATTTTAGATTTTTCGTGTTTACTTGCATTTTTGGACTTATTTCCTATTTTTGTTCTTTTTTTGAAATCATTTCTTTTTTTTGTATTTTTTCGCATAGATGCCTAAAAAAAACCTAACTGCGGATTCACTGGAAACTTAAACAGTTAAAATGACTCACTTGAAAACGATCAGACCGTATTTAGGATGCAAAAAAGTTCGAGGCTAGCAGCTAATCTCGTTGCTGCAATTTTTTTCCTTATTCCCATTAGTGATAAAAAAAAATTGGGGGCGGAGAAAAGAATAACTATATAATGTCGACTTCCATAAAATTCTACTCATAAATAAAAATTCTAAAAACTAATATTATTTTCGTACATTATTTGATAAATAACCTAAACAAAAATTCCAGTCTCGAGTCCAGCGGACTTTTCATAAAGAATAAAAAATCAAAAACTATTTTTAATTTTCTACACAAGGGAAAGTAGGATAGAAATATCGTTTGGTTTTTTTCTAGTAAAGGACAGAAGGTATTTTTGTTCTTTTCTCTCTCATATGCGTCAGGGTTGGGTAGTGCAAGTAAAATACCCGCCTGGCCCGCCTGTTTATAGTTCTGGCGGTCAACTGACAAACCAAAAAAAGGCGCGCTAATTCAAAATTTCAAAAATAATTAAAACCCCTCCCCAATGACGATATAACCTCAAAATTACAAAAACTACTTTCTAAAAGCACTAAAAATGTTATTTTATACCTAAGTGAAAATTTTACCAACGTGTCACGCCTCCCTTTGGGAAAACAAAAAAGAATCCATTTCGAAATCTAATTATATTAAAAATGTAATTACTTAATGCTCTGACCTTTTTTCTTTTCATTCCAGAAAGAACGCGCGCGTCTATGTAATATAAGAATAAAAAATTATTATTATACATTTTAGATTTTAATTTACGTTTTAGATTTCTACTATTCATCGCGATGAGAATTTTCACTTTCTTTTTTTTTGAATTCATAATAAACGAAATTGTTCGTTCAAGTTAATATATATAATTAAAAATAAACGAACGAATAAAAAGAAAATTCTATTGAAAAATAGGGAAATACTTTATTATATATATATGGGAGTAAGCGGATCATAATAAAAATCAATATTTTCAATTAAATGTTCACCGATATTATCTCTCCTTTATGTTCTATTATTATGATCGCTGTAATGTGATTCTAATTAAGAACCGCGGCCATATTGTATATCTTCAACGAACTGCGATGCCCTTCGCTCACCGCCTTTAACAACACGCGCAAGTTTCTTGCGTGGGTTCATGTTACCCGGAGCTTAATTTTTTTTATCTCTTTTCATATTCCGTGCACTGTTTTACGAAAATCGTAATATAATAATAATAATAATAATAATAATATAAAAATAACAAAAGAAATAATAATTATTTTTAAAAGACCGTTTATAAAAAATTAAATAAATAAGAATATTTAATTATAACAATAATATTAATAATAATAGTAAAAAGGATTATTACAGAAAAATAATCATAGTAATAATAAAAATTCAAAATGGCGGATGTATTTTTTGAAATTTGATCAAAATCGCTTGAAATTCGCTACTCGGGGGTTTTCAAAATCGCTGATTACGAATCTAAACGCTTTTTTCCAAAATTCAAAATGGCGGATCCAAGATGGCGGCCCTATTTTTGAAATTTGATCAAAATCGCTTTAAAATCGTTACTCAGGGGTTTTCGAGGTCGCCGATCATGAATTCGATGTCAGTTTTTGAAAATTCAAAATGGCGGATTCAATATGGTGGACATATTTTTGAAATTTGATCAAAATCGCTTGAAATTCACTACTCAGGGGTTTTCGGTGTCGCTGAATACGAATTTGCTGCTAGTTTTTAAAAATACAAGATGGCGGACGTAAAATTAAAAAAAAACATCGATAATCGACAAAAATTTTTGATTAAAAGTTTGTTTTTCATTTCTCTAAACAGGAATTTGGTGTGATTTATTCAAAATTCACAAAATGAGAATGAATTTGATATTTTTTGGGTTTTTTTTTAATACGTACAAGTATTTCCTCGAGCCCAGTGTTGCGCCTGAGCTCCCTGAATAATGGCCGTGACGGACATCATTGGTTTCTCCTTCTTCATCATCTTGTGTTGTATTAAATTTTTTTTTTTATATTATATATCCAAGAGAAGTGACACTTTTCACCAAGATAATAAAATCACACACTTATACACTTGAACTTGTTATTTACACTATTTTTTGTTAATTTTTTAATTTTTTTAATATTAAATTTTAATATTTAACTCTTTTATTTAATATTTTCATTTTTTTTTAATTTTTTGCTTTGATATTTTTTATATTACAATGTGAATATATTTCGGAATGGAGAAAATTTACTTTTTTCCTTCTTCGTTAGTCCTCTTTTGGTGTTATTTGGTATGCGGTTCACTATTTATGGCATTTTTAATTCCTTTGGTCAATTACATGTCGTTTCTATGCGCTTCTTCTATAGACTGATTATTACTTTTTAAATAAAATTTTCTTAATCATCACATTCTGAAATTTTTCAAAATTTACAATAATTATAAATTATATTTTAATTGTTATATAATTCATAATCATTATTTTGAAAAATATAAATTATGTAATTATATAATTTATATTTTTAAAAATACAAAAGCTGATCAGGAGTTCGTATTTTGATAAATAAATAAATAAGCTTTCGTATTTTGTTTTCTCTATTCTTCCATGGATTATATATTTTAACAGAATATAAAAAGAAAAGAAAACAATTTTCAGAACATTTTTTTTTATATATAATATTAAATAGCGATTTATTATTTAAAAAAAAATAATTTTTGTATTTACTTTTATGACAAAAAATATAATCAATTTACTTGATTTTTATTTAAAATTTTTTTATAAAAAAAAACTTAGGAACTTTTCTTTAAATGTTTATAGTTCTTGCAGTTGTGAATACTGAAAAGTGAAAAAACTGGACGTTCGTTGAAAATTCAAGGTCCGATTGTATTTTTTTTACAATTTTAGAAAAAATATGTGAGAAAAATTTTCCAACTCTTTTATTGTTTCAGCAGAAAAAAAAGACTGTGAGAGGAGACTATATTTACGTAAGTCTCGACATTTTATAGAAGCAAAACAACAAGTAGGTTGTATGTGGGACACACCTTTTTCTAATTCAATAAAGAAGTAATTTTTAAAAACAAAAAATTCTTATTTCACATTATAGGGATAAAATTTAACTTTTATACTTCGAATTTTCTTTTTTTATTTTGTTTTTCAATTTTATTTTTACTTATAAAATTCATTTTCACCCTGAATTCAAAGTTAAAGTCAAAATCGAGGTCAAAATCGAAGTCAAAATCAAAGTCAAAATTAAAGTCACAGTCAAAGTCAAAATCAAAATAAAAGTCAATAATTAAAGTCAAAGTCGAAGTAAATGTTAAAGTGAAAGTCGAAACCAAAGTGAAAATCGAAGTCAAAATCAAAGTCGAAATCAAACTTCAAAATGAAAGTCAAAGCCAAAGTGAAAATCAAAGTCAAATTCAAAATCAAAGAAAAATTGGAAAATTAAAAATGATAGAAGAAATTCAAAATCCCGTTCGAATCAAAAAATTCGAAATAAATAAAAATCCAACGATTTTTTTTTGAAACAAAATAAAAGAGGAGAAAAAATAAATTTTCAAGTGCACAAATTTACGAGTTGCAGTGTGAAATAAGAGAGAAAAAAATAACGAAAATACTAAAAAAGTTGAAGTGTTTAAAAATGAAGGAAATTAAAATTTTAAGCTGCGACAGACAATTGCTGCTAGTAAACTCGAGTCTGAATCTCAAGGGTATTGTCAAGGCCAGTGCTGACCCATTGCAGAGCAGAAAACGGATCGATGCACCTACTGGGTGTCGTGATAACTAAACTTCTCCTCATTCTTGCAAATTTTTACTTTTCAAAATTTCACACTAAAAATGTTTTTCTTCTTTTTCAACTTTCACATTTTTTTTTTTTAAAGAAATCTCACTGTGTACGACCCTTTATTTCCAATTTTCCCTTTTTTTCACGAATTAAATTAATAAACTTCCTAAAATACCTAAAATCATTTACATTTTTTTCTTTTCTCCCATTTTTTGAAATTTTAGTTACAAAAAATTTTTTTTTTAATTTTAAATTAAAATTTTTTTTTTTAATTTTTAAGTTAGAATTGATTTTTCAAACTTTGCAGTTATTACATTCTTTTATATGACGGGTAAATTTGCCGAACATTACTTCACCTCTCATTTTCATGTGGAATTATTATTTTTTCTTAATGATAAGGGGAAAAAAATTGGACTATTATTGTATATTATTAGAATCGACGTTTTCTGAGGTCAATGTCGAGGTCATTCCGGTCTTTAACACCAGTTGACAGTTCTGCGTGTTAGAAGCTAATGAAATTCTATTGTCCACGCACTCTTTATGCAAATCTTATATATTTAGATCGTGTGACTAAATTACATCTAAATTTCTTACTCTCATTCCATATAAACACGGGGGATTCCCGCAAATCTCAGATTTTAACTGAATTCACATTAAAAAAAAATAATCATTTCAAAAGTAAAATATAAAAATAATAGTGAGAAATGAAAAATGAAGTAGAAAATGATAAATATTTCCTTTTTTTAAATTTGGTCTGTTTGATTAAAAATATTTTTTTACCTTTGGCCTTTTTTAAAAATTCTTTTTAAATATAATTTTTATTAAAAATATGAAATTTTTGTAACATTAAAATTTGTCTGGCTCAATTTTCATTTTGGTTGAATATTAAAGTAATCGATTTTTTATGACATCAAAATGCGTTTTTTTAAATTTTAATTCTTAAAGTTTAAAACTTTTTAAATTTGCAGATTTTAACTTTTATTGTAACGTTTATTTTAATTAAAAAAATTTTGAATACACCAAATTTCTCAATGATCGTACTTTTTACTTTTAGGTAACAAAATTTTCAGACGAATTTGAAGAAAAAGTGAAAAAATAAAACAAAATTCAAAATTAAGTTTAAAAAGTTCTTTTTTTTGTAAATTTATAATTTGCAAGAAAATACATTTAGTTTACACTTGAAGGAAAATAAGTTTCTGTGACCGAATTTTCCCTTGAACTGAATTTTAAATTCACCGATAATTTGCGGGTTTTTTTTTTGAAAATAATTTTAAATATTTAAAAATTTTTTAAATTTAAGTTTCAGTTCAACTTGAAAAATTATTTTTTGAAGTAGATTGTCTTCTGTATTTATTTTTTAAGAAATTTCACATCCGATCAAAATTTGTGTTATATAATAATTTACAGAATTTTCCTCTTTGCAATTTTTAATATTCAAACGATTTTCTACAAAATTGGGGCAAATTTTCCATTTACGATCGAAATTTGTCTTTTTCTGAAACTGGGACTATTTTTCAAATTCAACCGAATTCGAAATTTCGTTATTTGGAAAATTTTCAATTTAACCGAATTCGAAATTTTGTTATTTGGAAAATTTGGAATTTAACCGAACTCGAAACTTCGTTATTTGAAAAATTTTCAATTCAACCGAATTCGAAATTTCGTTATTTGTAAAATTTACAATTTAACCAATTGCATTTATTTACTTTTTTGCACTTTTTCATATTTATGCGATTTTTTTTCACTTTTTACCGAATTTTTTGGCACTTTAGAAAATTTTCAAGTTCAGTTCACTCCTAATTTTTTTTGCACTTTTTCTCCACTTTAAAAATTTTTATAATCACATTTAAAAAAAATTGTTGAGATCGATTTTTAAAAATTGTTTAATTCTGTCAATTATTAATATCCCGATTAAAGAAACATACTTATTTTGGTCAAACGCAATAATTTTTCAAGAATCTGGCAAAATTTTCAAAAAATAGTAAAAAAATTGCATGGAAAAAAATTTGTCTTAATTGTTACTTTAAAAATTGTAAGAAAAGGTTAATTTTATTCGGATTTTTAATTTTTAGCAAATTAGTGAAGACGAAACATTGAAATTTCTCTTTTATTTTTTAATTAACAAATAACTGACGAAAAAACTGCGAACTTTAATATTTTTGTTTAGAAAAAGAGAGGAAGAGGAAAAAAGAAGAAAAACACATGAATAACCAAAAGAGGGGGTAATATAAGGACAGTTTATTGCTATTATGACTGCAGCGAATATAATACCGTAAGTGCAGTTATTTTTATCAATTGGTGAGTGCAGACTGCAGAAGGTCGCAACTAGCTCGTTTGTTAATCGTTCGGGTTCGATGAGGTTTCAAGGTCAGACGCGCGCATTTATCGAAAGCTGAAGAAAAAATGGACTTATTTTTTTTCACTTTTCTTTTTGCAATTTTTTTTTTTTTTAAAGCCCACTTTAAAGCGAATTTTGTGCAAAAATTTTACACATTTAAAACATTTGACTCCCTTTTTTTAAAAATATTAAAAAACAAAAAAAAAGTGAAAGTATATAATTTAAGTTACGATGATCACACGCGGATATTACTTTCGCGAGTATAATAGTCATATTAACGGGGCCTTGACAAAACAGGAAGACGTAAATCTTCCAATTAGAATTATTTCCATTCCTCGCAATTTTTTCACTAAAATAATTTTTTCCAGTATAGTTTCTAAATTTACAATTAGTAGAGAAACACTATTTAAAAAAACAAAAGAAAAATTTACATAAAACACTTTAAAAAAAATGTTCCGAAAATTTTAAAAATTCGGGCCAAATTTGCAAAACACGAAATGAGAACAATCAAGTGCAAGTATTGCAAACTTCTTTTAATTTTAAATACCAAACATTATTTCCAAGAAAAGAAAAAAGTTTTTCCGAATTTTTTTTTTTAATAAACAAAAAGCTAAGTTAGAAAAAAAATGAGGAGTAAATTTTTTTTGATTATGATAAACAAAATTTAATTCCAAAGCTATAAAGGGAAGAGAGGGAAATTTGCACTCGGAGATGATGCACGCGAATGTATGTAATAATATTCTCTCACTCACTCACTCACTCACCGACTGACTGACTAACTCACTAAACTGAATGAATGAATAACTGACTGCGATGCGCAGTTCTGCAGGCAACTGAGCAACTGATCGTCGCGCCGGCCGGCCTAGTGTTGCACGCTCGCGTATGAGTTTCAAGAAAGATAGGATTCGAAGCACACACACAGTAGAAGGGAGACACGAATGCGCGCCAACGAGAAAAAAAAGGGGGGAAAATAAAGAGCCACTACACATTACAAAAGCTCACATTGCGTTATATATCGAGCGATTACACTCTCCAATGCCAAAAAAGCAATACACATCTCAATTTCTTTTATACTTCACACCTCCCCGAAAAAAATTCAAATTTGAAAAAAAATTCCCTTTCATTTTCCTCAAATTTCTTCAATTTCTGAAAATATTTTTACTCTTATTTTCTGATAAAAACGACGTTAATTAACTAAAAGTAACATTAGGATTCGTAATCAGCTACTTCGAAAACCCCCGAGTAGCTAATTTCAAGCGATTTTAATCAAATTTTAAAAACACCATTTTGGATCCGCCATATTGGATCCGCCATTTTGAATTTTGAAAAACTGCCATAATATTCGTAATCAGCAACCCCAAAAACCCCCGAGTAACGATTTTAAAGCGATTTCTATCAGTTCGTAAAAAATTCGTCCTTCATATTGGATCCGCCATTTTGAATTTTGAAAAAAGGACCTTAGATTCGTAATCAGCGACCCCGAAAACCCCCGAGTAGAGAATTTCAAGCGATTATAATCAAATTTTAAAAACACGTCCGCCATATTGGATCCGCCATTTTGAATTTTGAAAAACTGACACCAAATTCGTAATCAGCGACCCCAAAAACCCCCGAGTAACGATTTTAAAGCGATTTCCATAAGTTCGTAAAAAATTCGTCCGCCATATTGGATCCGCCATTTTGAATTTTGAAAAAAGAACTTTAGATTCGTAATCAGCGACCCCGAAAACCCCCGAGTAGCGAATTTCAAGCGATTTCGATCAAATTTTAAAAACACGTCCGCCATATTGGATCCGCCATTTTGAATTTTTGAAAACCTAACTTCGGATCCGTAATGAGCGACTAAAAGAAGCCCCGAGTCTCACGTATTCGATACAGAATAAAAATGAATTTTTTTTTGTGTGATATACGCCATAAATTAATAAAAGGATTTAAGAAGAGGCAATATGGTTGAGAGCGCCAGACAACATAATCGCGGTTTAGAAGAGCCATTAACTTTTCATTGTCCCTACGAAATGGGGTTATTGACTGATCTCACGTGAAGCATCTTCGACAAGAACTAAGACGTAAAAAGATCACCACGATCTCATAAGAAAAGAAATATCAACCCATTTTTCATAGCTCCAGTAATGACGAAAAACTTAGTTAATATTTGATTACAGTTTCGGTTCTATTATTTACGTCGCTTAGAGAAATTATTGTCTCTCTTATAAATATCCGTTAGGAGATTATTTATATTTTCAAAAAAAAAAAAAAAAATTTCAAAATTAAGCATTTTCTCAATTTGTTGAAAATAAACTTGTCTCATTATAATTAAAATTTGATTTTTCAATTCTATTAAAATTGTGTCACGCTCCGAAGAAAGGTACCTAAGAAGCAAAAAATTTGAGGTTATGTTTTTAATTTTTTAAGTAAAAATACAGAAAGAAAATCAATTATTGATTAAAAATTATTCATTTTCAAGTCTTCATTATATAAATCAAAATATTTAATAAAAATTGGTTTCAGTTTCAAATAATTAAAAATAAACTTGTAATCAAGAGAAATGTAACACGACCCTAACCTATAATTCGTTTGCTTCTTTAGGTACCTTTCTTCGAAGCGCGTCACAATTATATTGATAATTGAATTTTCGCAAAGAATTTTACTATTTATAAAAGTAATTCAATTCTTCTAAACAATTCCTGTTATTTATTAAAATATTTTAATTCTTGTGATGAATTTTATTAAAATTTTTGAAAATAATAAAACAGTAATAATTAATTATTATTTATTTAATAAGTAATAAACATTTAATTTTTTTCAAGAAGCAAATAAATATAATTTGTATAAACATTCAAAAATTTGAAATTAAATAAATTTAAGGTTATGTTATTCAGTGGTCACGTGCCCCATTTACTTTACTATGGAAAAACTTCCCACTGAATAACATGACCTTAAGGGAAGGTCAATAATATTATAGTTATTGAATTGAATAATATAATTTTTATAAGCAAAAAAAAAATCATTTAAAACAGTAAGAGGGACTTTAAATTTTAAAAATAAAATTATAATTACAGTCACTAACATTATTTTTGTAAAATTTAAATATAGCTCTTTAAAAGCATTCAATTATTTTTAAAAAAATGTAAAGAAATTTCAATTATACTTAAAAAATTTTCAATTATTTCCTTAAAAAAATTCAATTATCTTGAAACAATATAATTGAACAAAATAATTATTAATTATTTTAAATTACAACAGACTTATTTTTCAGATTTAAAAAAAATTTGCGAAAGTTTAATTTTATTAAACAATTTTAAGTTTGTATGTTTTTTTAAATTTATAACTAATAAAAATTTTAATTAATAATTTTCGCCGTTAGAAATATGAATACATTAGAATATGACTTTTTTTATAAAATTCAATTATCAATCAGTTGTTAAATTAAAATACTTTAAAAATTCTATTTGTTAAAAAGTTTCTTTAAAAATTCATCAAAAAATTTGATTAGGACATTTTCAGTGAAATTTGAAAATATTTCTATTAACTCCATAATTTTTTTTTAAATTTATTTACATAATACGCGTTTGAATTGGTGACTGATTTTTCACTATCAAATTAATTATTTTTAACTAAGTCAAACTTAGAGAACATTATGAATATCTATGAATATCTATAAATATCTATAAATATCTATGAATATCTATAAATATCTATAAATATCTATAAATATCTATAAATATCTATGAATATCTATGAATATTTATAAATATCTATAAACATCTATAAAATGAATATCTATGAATATCTATAAATATCTATAAATATCTATAAATATCTATAAATATCTATAAATATCTATAAATATCTATAAATATCTATAAATATCTATAAATATCTATGAATATCTATAAATATCTATGAATATTTATAAATATCTATAAACATCTATAAATATCTATAAATGTTTATAAATGTCTATAAACGTCTATTTGTTAAAAAGTTTCTTTAAAAATTCTTCAAAAAATTTGATTACATATTTTCAGAGAAATTTGAAAATATTTCTATTAACTCCATAATTTTTTTAAAATTATTTACATAATACGCGTTTGAATTGGTGACTGATTTTTTACTATTAAATTAATTATTTTTAAGTAAATTAAACTTAGAGAACATTATGAATATCTATGAATATCTATGAATATCTATGAATATCTATGAATATCTATGAATATCTATGAATATCTATGAATATTTATAAATATCTATAAATATCTATGAATATCTATGAATATCTATGAATATCTATGAATATTTATAAATATCTATAAATATCTATAAATGTATATAAATATCCATAAATGTCTATAAATATCTTTAAAAATTGAAATAAAAAGTAATTTTTTGAAAAACAGATTAAAATAATAAAACTTTTTTTAATTTTAGTAAAAGAATCCCCGGTTTGGTATAAAATTCCCGATTAGTACGCACCCTGTTTAAATAATTAAAAATCAACGAAAATTGGAATTGAATTTTTCAAAATGTAAACTGTTTTTGGAATTAAAAATTACGGGCCAAATGCCAATGTAAGTTCGTAGAACGGACAAATTATGTATTAGCAAGCGGGGCGCCTACACGACTAGCATTATAGGGATCTGGAAAAAAAACGAAAGAGAAAGATAGAGAGAGATAGAAAAAGCACAACCACATGAATGATATATATTCATGAACAGTATTCAAACACACAAACTGTATTTTGGAAGAGATTTTTATTTTTTTTCGTTGTGAGTGCAGACTGTGGACGATTGGCGTGTTATAACCTGCAGAGATGTGCGATACTGCGCAGGTTGCCTTTTTCGTTTATGTCGGTGTAGGTGCATCGAGGATAGTTCGAGAGTGGTTGTCAAGGTTAGCCACCTACTCGATAGTCGCGCACCACACTTACTCCTCTCTCTCTCTCCAACTTTTACAAATTATATAGAGAAGAAGCTTCTGCATTATATATACATCTCAAAAAAAAAAAAAAAATGCAACACTAGATTCCTAAAGCATTCCATATTATGACTAGGTACACTATCATCTCTGGTTACGTGACCTTTTTTTCCCCCACCGAGAAACCTTGACATTTTCCCCACAAACACCAACACATTACCATATTCGATATTTTTCGATCATTTAAATCCCTAACGTTCAGGACAAATCTGAATCTCAAGATTCAAAATGGCGGATCCAATATGGCGCTGAAAGATAGTAAAAGTTCACTAGTTCGCTCTAAAATGATGGTAATTAAAAATAGTATTCATACGGCAGATCTAAAAGTCTCGCCTTCGTCCTTAATTATCATCATCATCGTCATTATATCGCTCTCGATAGATCAAACCATTGGGGTGACCTTCTCGAGTCGGGGGGGGGGGGACAAGTGACGACACTGGCGCTATGCTTTTTGCATGCGATACCCGCCACCTGGTCTTCGCATTAGCATGTGTAGGACGAGAAAAGGTTAACTGGACTCCAAGATAATCCCGTTTGCATTCTTCGTTATTGAAAACTGGTTTCTTTCTAATAGTCCCCAGAAAAAGAGATGAGCTTCGCAACATATTCTCCGCAGTTAATATAATAAATAAAAATATGCACGTATGTCGAACTGAGAATGAAAAACATTGCCAACAAGATCCTTTCGTACGAATAATTTCCATGTTTTTTTTTTAATCATCTTTTCGACTTTCAAAAATGTTAAAATAATTTTTCTAAAACACTACTGCTTCATTGAAATGAAAGGACAAATTCAGTGAATGCTGAAATAGCTATGTAAAATATTTATAATATTTGCAATTCTTATAAAAATGTTATTTGTAGCAATAAACTGTTTGAATTTTCGCGCCACTAAAAACGCACCTGCGTGCCTAATGGTCATGCGCGTCAGAGACGATTCGATGCGCGTACATACATTTCTGTTTACTGCGCATCGAAATCGAGACGATTTATCTTTATTTGTGGACTCAACCTCATCGCAAACCTAAACGACAAGTGATATTCTCTAGTCAGACAATTTTTTTTATTTAATTTTTGTGTCAACATGTTTTCTTGATTTTTTTTTATCGATGACACGATTTTTAGTCATAAAAGTCAACTGAGAAAAATTGTTTCCAAGCTATAATAAAAATGGTACAACGTGAAAGAAACCGCAGACAATTGTAAATCATTTTTTATAGCATGAGAGTAGAGTGATGTACAAAAATAGAAAAATACAAAAAAAATTCCTTTTTGGTAAAATAGTATGAGTATATAGTAATCAAAAAATTGCGGTACGGGAAACCAAAAAAGGTACATAAAGAAATTTTAAAAACGAATAATGGCGAAATAAAAGAGAGAAATAGATGCATTATGGTAAATCTGCAGCTGCTTGGTTATATATAGCAATGCGAATTTCAAGTTCTAATTCTAAGGCCCCGGTTGGGCCAATCACGAGACCCATTGTTCGGACGATGAAAAGGTCGCAATTTCTGAATTTAATCGTATATATATATATACGTTGCCGACTAATAAGCAAAACCGAATCCGGTACCCTGTCGCGAATTTCTTTTCAAAATTGCACAAAGCACCGGCACAACTCTGCTTTGCAAAAATAGTCTCCTGAAATAATAATAGATTTATACTATATCATATTTTTATAATATTCTATATTTTCTCATCCAGGGTTGCCACAAATATTTAATTTTATTTTTCCCTGATTTCCAGACAAAATACTTACTTTTTCCCTGACCCTAAAGAATATTCTGATTCACTCTAAAATTATTAGATAATCAAGAAAAAATGTTCTATTACATTTATTTACAAATTTCATTAATTGTAAAATTATTCAAAAACATCAATAACTTCTTTTATAAATAAATATTAAATCATTATTATTTTTCTATAGGAATTAAAATTCTTCAAAACATTCAAACTCGAACCTTTTTAAATTGAATAACTTATAAGAATATTATAACAAAACATGAAGAAGGCGATCGTCTTCTTCATGTTTTGTAATAATTTAAATTACCATAACATTTTTCAGAATAAGTTAATTATTTACAAAAATCCTAAAAAAAATCCTTCGCAAGAATTCAATATTATTTTTACAAGCAGTAAAATTTCTCAAAGAAATTAAATTATTTTTTAATAGTGTAATAAAATTCGTGACAAAAATTCAATTGCTTTCATAAATAATAATAAATCGATTATCCGTTAATTCATTTTTAAATCAATTTATATTAGAAAATTCTAGAAAAATTCAATGATTTAAATTAAAAAATAAATAATATATTGAATAATAGAATGTTCTTTGTTAAAATTTAATTCTCATAAAGAATTTTATATAAAATTTTTAAATATATGAATTCAATTTGAAAAATTTTAATAAAATTTTTAAGAATAATTACATTCTTCGAGGAATTTGATTCAAATATATATTGTATAAAAAATCATTAAAATTCTGCGATGAGTTTTATTACTTATGAAGATAATTTAAATTTTCTTAAAATTTTCATAAAATAATTGAATTTTGGAGAAGAATTTTATTATTTATAAAGTTACTTGGCATTTTAACAAGAATTTTTTTTTTAATTACGAACACAATTGGATTTCTGCGAAAAATTTTATTACATTTTAAAAATAATTTAATTCTTCCAACGAACCTTATTCAAATTTTCAAAAAATAACTGTATTTATGTGAAGAATTTTATTATTTATATAAATAATTGAATTCTTACAAAGAATTTTATTCCAGTTTATAAAAATAATTGAATTTCGGTGAAGAATTTTTTAAATAATTTATATTTTTCGAAAAATTTTATGAAATTTTGTATTTTAAATAATTGAATTCCTGTGAAAATTTTATTCCTTATGAGAATAATGGAATTATTTTGAATTAATTCATTAAAATTGAATTCCTACAAAATTTTGATAAGAATTTTATTAAAATTTTTTAATATAATTGAATTTAGATGAAAAATTTTTTTATTTATAAATATAATTGAAATTTTGAAAATATTTTTTTTTAATTTTTGAGAATAATTGAATTTTTGCGAAGAATTTTATTAATTCTGAAAATAATTTAATTCTTCCAATGAATTTTGTTCAAGTCTATATACAAATAATTGAATTCTTACAACGAATTTTATTCAAGTTTATAAAAGTAATTGAATTTCGGTGAAGAATTTTATTATTTATAAAAATATTTTTGTATAATTGATATTTTTCGAAAAAATTTATTACTACTTATGAAAATAATGGAATTATTTTGAATTAATTGATTAAAATTGAATTCCTACAAAATTTTGATAAGAATTATATTAAAATTTTTAAATATAATTGAATTTAGATGAAAAATTTTTTTATTTATAAATATAATTGAAATTTTGAAAATATTTTTTTTTAATTTTTGAATATAATTGAATTTTTACGAAGAATTTTATTAATTTTGAAAATAATGTAATTCTTCCATTTAATTTTATTCAAGTTTATATAAATAATTGAATTTCGGTGAAGAATTTTATTATTTATAAAAATATTTTTGTATAATTGATATTTTTCGAAAAAATTTATTCCTACTTATGTAAATAATTGAATTATTTTGAAGAAATTTATTAAAAATTGAATAATTGAATTCTTCTGGAATTTTGTCAAGAATTTTATTAAAACTTTTCAAAATAATTGAATTTTAATGAAGTATTTTATTATTTATAAAAATAATTGTAAATTTGACGAGAATTGTTATTAAATTTTTGAACATAATTGAAATTGTCGCGAAGAATTTTTGTAACTTTTGAAAATAATTGAATTTCTGTAATGATTTGTAACTTTTCCAAAATCTAATTTTTTTTAGTATTTTTAACTAAAATTCTTTTATCAATTTAGTATTTATGAAAATTGTAAAAATTATTCATAAAATAATTTATAAGCCATAATATATGATAGTTATTATTAATTTTATTTTATTTAATTATTATTAATTATTAATTTTATGATAGTTTTTGAAAATTTAAGTTATTTAAAAAGAAACTATTGTCAAAAATAGAAAGAATTGAAGGTTTTGTATTAAATTTTGTGGTAATTTCATAGTAAAAAATAATGTGAAAATAATATTGTAAAAAATACTCACATGTCGATAATGATGCAAATATAGTACAAGTGAAATTGGATTGCGTGTTACTCACCTGAAACAAATGCAAAGAGTTAGTGCGGTCATATTTAATTTGCAATAAACCTTGAACTATAATTCAGAACACATAAACAGGCGTAAAAGTCATAATATAATTGCAAAAGTCATAAAAAAAAAGAAAACTGTTTCGTATCGAATTCACTATGTTAACTCATAATTGCATTTCCGAAGGGGAAAAAAAAGATCGTTAAAAATTGCAATTATAACGTATTTTTCAAAAAAAAAATTAAAATTTAGTTAATAAAAAACTGTAGCTACCAAATTTTTTAACCCTATTAAAAAATGACAATAAAATCGAAATACAGTGAGATAAGAGAGAGATTTTCCTATTTCGAGCCGATTTGGCCTTGAATTTTGAGGTTATGTTGGAGAAAAAAAATTGTTAATAAATTTATAATATTTAGGTGAAAAAATGATCATTCAGTGAAATATGTGGTTGAGCACATCCTGTAAATATGTTACTTGTGAGAAACCGGAAAGAATTAGCTGCACGAATCTTCGTTTCGCTTTGCCTTTCGTTGAAATTACAGAAAGGGACCTTGACATTCACATGATGGCACGCGAATACACGCTCAAGAAATCTGAAGCCGTTCATTAGAAGGGGTAGCAAAGCATCTTGTTCATGATTGTTTTTATACAGACATTAACGCATAGACTAATGAAAGTGGGAATTTTTCTTCCAATTAATTAAACATTTCGAATTTATCGAAAAAAAAAGTATTTTAATTTTAATTTTTTTTTTATAAAATAGTTTTCTTATTTGGCCAATGACAAAAAATATTTTAAATACAAATTTCTGTATAATTTCGAGCATGGCAGAAATGAAACAAAATTATCATTAACGGGAAGAGTAGATTAATTTTGAAAATTTAATTCAAAATTATTTTAATATTCAAATTTTTATTTTCAGTATTTTTTAAAAATTCGCAAAAAAATTTAATTACTTAAAAAAAATGGGAAAAAATTCACTCAAAATTCAATTACTTTTGTAAATAATAAGATTTCACAGGATTTTAATTCATTTAGAATTTTTATTCTGCATTTTCAAAAAAAAATTTAAAAAACAAGTATTTAAAAAAAATTTTATACACTGCTTCACAATAATTCAATTTTTTTTCACTAATAGTAACATTTTTCAAAGAAATTACATTAAAAATAAAAATTTGATTAAATTACTAAAGGATAAAAAAATTTTATTGTAACTTTTAAGTGGAAGTAACCACAGCCGAACACTAGCCGAAGATGATAATTGTCATAAAAAGGCGTTTAAATTTAATTATTTAAAATTTTTCTTTGTTTCAGTTTTTGGATATTTAACAAATTTAGAGAAAAAAAATTCTTTCGTAGAATTCAATTACTTATAAATTATTCTTTAAAAGAAATTCACTTATCATAAACAGATAAATAGCAAAATTATCCCAAAAATTCAATTATTTTGAGGCATTTTATTAAATTTTTTTTTTAAATTCAGTTATTATCATAAATAACAATATTTATAAGAAGAATTCAATTATTTTTAAAAGTAATAAAATTTTTTCCTGTAAATTTAATTATTTTCAAAAATTTCTAATAAAATTGTATATGCAAAAAGTTTATTTCGTTTCAAAAATAAAATAATTTTTAAGAAATTCAATTAGTTAAAAGAAAAAATTTAAAATAATGCTACATCGACTATTATCAATTAAAATTTTTTGTAAAACTTAATTATTTTTAAAAACTTTTTCCAATTCTATGACTTTGTAATATCTACTATTTTCATAAAATCTCTAAACAGAATTCAATATTGTTTAATAAATTTTTTGTCATAATCTTCATAAGAATTCAATTGTTTTTAAAATGATTATAATAAAAATTTTTTGAGGTATTAAATTATTTAAATTTGAATTTGCATAAAGTTTGGTAAAAATAAATCAATCATTTCTAAATTTGTAAGTAATTCTTTGCAAGAATATAAATATTTATAAAAATATTACTATTCTTTCATGAAGAATAAAATTTGTTTACAAAATTGTTATAAACAAATTATGATGGAAAAAGGATAGTTACATCCCAAACGAAAACAAATTGATATTAAGTAAAATTAACGATTCGATTTATAGGCAAATTGAAAAAAAGAACTACTTGCTTTTAATTTACAATTGTTTAACAATAATTGTTTAAACAAATAATTAAAAATTTACGAAATTTTGAAAAAACTTAACACCAAACGATTCTATATGGAGTAATATGACAGTTTTATAAAGGGTGACATTTTTCTCTAAGTCGTAATTTGTTTATAAATTTGTAATAAACAAATTGCATAATAAATTATTAAAGATTTTTAAATTTTTTACTCATTTGTTTAAAGAATTATGGTTAAACAATTGGAAATTCATAACAAAAAAGCAGTTATATATATTTTTTTTCAATTTGCCTGTGAATCTAAATGTTGATTTTACTTAAAATCAATTTGTTTATTTATGGAATGAGACCCCCCCTTTTATATAGAATAATTTGTTTATAACAATTTTATAGACAAAATACGCCTTGGAGAAAAATGTGACCAATACAAAGCTTTCTTATTTTTTCACATAGGTTACGATGAGCGTCAACAGTTTTTAAAAAGTTTGAAAATTGTTATTAATTTGTTTAAACAATTTTTGTTGAACAATTGGAAATTGATAACAAAAAAGCAGGTAGAGCTTTTTTTAACTTGCCTACGAATCAAATCGTTAATTTTAGTAAAAATCAATTTGTTTACGTTTCGGATGAAACACCCTTTATCTAGCATAATTTGTTTATAACAATTTTATAAACAAAATACGACTTGGAGAAAAATGTGACCTATAAAAAAGTTTCTTAATTAGAAAAAAGTTTCTTAATCACATAGGATTGATAAGTGATAACAGTTTAAAATTTTTTTTATTAATTTATTTAAACAATTATTGTTAAACAATTGAAAATTAATAACAAAAAAATTATATAGTTTTTTTTCAATTTGCCTATGGATCAAATCGTTAATTTTAGTTAAAATCAATTTGTTTACGTTTCAGATGAAAAACCCTTTATCCAGTATAATTTGTTTATAACAATTTTATAAACAAAATACGACTTGGAGAAAAATGTGACCTATAAAAAAGTTTCTTAATTAAATAAAAATGTTTCTTAATCACATAGGATTGATTTAACAGTTTTGAAAATGTTGTCAATTTATATTAATTTGTTTAAACAATTATTGTTAAACAATAGGAAATTAAAAAAAAGCATAAAAAATTAGTAACCTAGTTTATGGACGACACCCTAATAGTTTAATACTTTTTTTCTTGTTAATACCAAAGGTTAATACTATAATTATCATTAAAAAAAAAAAATTCTCTATCGCAAAAAAATTTGAGATTCAAAATTCGCCCCGATTTTGTGAGGAAACAAAAAGTTGTCATTTCCAGGGCCATCCAGTCCATGAGAAGTATAAGCACATATAGGTAGTAGAGGGGGAATAAAAGTGCATTTCAGTCTCGCCACTCTCGTCACTGAACCAAAGTGCTCCAGAAGGGCATCGAGGTATATATATATATAAATATAGAGAGCAGAAGACACGTGGAAATGCGGGGTGGGTGCAGGTCAGATGGAAGGGGTATCATCACACACAGCGATATGGGTCAATGTCGGGACACTCTCGTGCGCTCTTTGGTGCGATTCACCTACTGACCCACTTCCTCGCTACTCCTGGGACTTCCTTCTAAAATTGGCCAAACCGAAGCGCAGGTGTTTTATTCTCTTCTCCAAAATGGGTTTTCTAAATTTACAGCTGCTACCAAATAAATAATACACAATAGTCGGCAATTGTTTGAAGTTCTCTAGCTAGCAAAAAAAAAAAAAAATTCCCCCTCCCCCACCACCTTTCGATTCGCTTCCAAAGAATCCCCGCACGAAAAAAAAATGTTTTACTTTAAAGCTTCTTCCATCTTTCTATTTAAGAATTCTTTCCTTTCTCCTGATGAAAAGAGAGGGGGAATCCCTTCCTCCTGATGAAAAGAGGGGGGAATCACTTTCTCCTGATGATAAGAGAGGGGGAATCCCTTCCTCCTGATGAAAATAGAGGGAATTCCTTCCTCCTGATGAAAAGAGAGGGGGAATCTCTTCCTCCTGATGAAAATAGGGGGAATCCCTTCCTCCTGATTAAAAGAGAGGGGAATCCCTTCCTCCTGATGAAAAGAGGAGAAATCCCATCCTCCTGATGAAAATAGAGGGGAATCCCTTCCTCCTGATGAAAAGAGAGGGGGAATCTCTTCCTCCTGATGAAAATAGGGGGAATCCCTTCCTCCTGATGAAAAGAGAGGGGGAATCTCTTCCTCCTGATGAAAATAGGGGGAATCCCTTCCTCCTGACGAAAAGAGTGGGATTCCCCTCTCTTCATCAGGAAGGAAGAAATTCGTTACATTATTTTTTTCGCAAAAATGAGAATTTTAATGTTAATTTTATTCTATATGGTTGAAAGTAAAAGAAAACTTGGGTATACTAAATTGGATCACTTGGAAATTTTGCCCTATATATGTGCAGTCGCTGAACAAAAGTACTGGAAACAATTGTAGAGAGAGAGAGAGAGAGAAGAATATAAAGTTTGTAGATTAGATATATAAAGTAGTTTGTTGGAAAATGTCCATATTAAGTGGGTCATTCAAGGCCAGAAGAGACGACACAAGACGTCTTCGTTATCTTCAAGGGTGGATGACTGCAAAAAGAAGAGAACTTTATATATATAAGTAATCTGTCTTCCTCGAGAGTTGTAACTTGAACAGACAGTCATAGGACTTTTTATTATTTGTCCTAATGGAAATTTCACTATATTCGAGATGAGAGAGATTCGTTTCCATTACTTTACTCTGTAACTGACAGCAAAAAAAAAAAAATGAATCTTTACAAAACTAAAATTTTTGATTTATTACCGTATATAAATATTCATTCTTTTTGATGGACTGAATGTCGGTGAAATAGATTCCTGTAACTATTTTTTTCGGTCGAGACACTAGTGTATTTTTGCCCGCTGAATCCAAAACCAAAGTCAGAATTGCCAAGTTGTTTCTTTTTTCGAGCTATACTCAAAAAACCGAGTCAAAACAAGAAAAAATAAACGTCGGTAAAGTTTGCAACGTTTATGATCAACGATTGAAAGAAAAAAATTATTTTTTTACACAAAAAAAGAACACTTTTTGTTCACAAATATTTTTGTTATCAATCATTATAAAAAAAATTAATCGTACTTACAAAAATTTATAAAAATTTGCTTCAAAAAATCATTTTCTTCCGAAATCGTTGACTATAAACGTTGTGAACTTCACCAACGTAAAAATAAAATATTCTATGCATATTTTCTCTCTGAATACGAATTCAAAGACAGAATTAAATAGATTTGCTCAAAATTTTAAGATAAACTCAAAAAACGACTCAAAAAATCAAATTAAAAAAAAATTAAATGAAATTAAAAATATAAAAATTTATTTCTTAAAATGAAAAAAAAATTTTATCATACTACAATGGTATGTTTCTATATATTTGTCCAAAACTGAATCCGAATTCGAAGGCAAAATTGACAAAAATTTTGCTAAAAATTTTCAGATAAACTCGAAAAAAGACTCAAAACACTGAATTAAAATAAATACCAAATTTCTTTTATAACACTACAATTCTATGCTTCTAAGTATTTTTTCATGCTGAATTCAAATTCAAAACCAGAATTCTCAAAAAAATTAATTCCACAGAATTGTTACTTAGTTAAAAATATGAAAAATTCAAATTTTCAAAGATTTGAATCTGAAACTTTTTCAAAATTTAATTATTTCTAAAACTTTACGCTCTAATACTTTTAATATTCAATTATAATCTAAAATTTTAACTGAAATCCATTTTTAAATCAATTTTTATGAGAAAATTCCACGAGAATTTCATTATTTAAATACAAAAAAACAATTTATTGAATAATTACATATGTTTCTTAAAATTAAATTCTTTTAAAGAATTATATGAATCAATTTTCAAATAATTTGAATTCTTTTGCAAAATTTAATTAAAATAGATATTAAAAATAATTAAATTAGGGAAAATTTTTGAAAATAATTGAAATTTTGCCAAGAAATTTATTAAATTTTTTGAAAATAATTCAATTTTAGAGAAGAATTTTATAATTTATAAAGATAATTGATAATTTACGCAAAGAATTGCGTTAAACATTTTGAATGCAATAATTTTATTCTTTAAAGAAATTTAATAAAAAATTTATTAAAAATAATATTTAAATTCTAATAAATAAATTGTGGCAAAGGTTATTAAAATAATTTAATTTCTTTGATAAATTTTAATAAAATTTTTAAGAATAATTACATTTTTCGAGGAATTCGATTAAAATTGTATTAAAAATAATTGAAATTCTGCAATTAGCTTTATTATTCATCAAAATAATTGAATTCCTAATAAGAATTTTATTATTTGCCAAAAAAATTAAATACCTGTAAAAATTTTATTATTTATGAAAATAATTGAATATTGCGAAGAAATTTATAAAAAAAAATTTGTAAATAATGAAATTCCTGTAAAATTGTTATTATTTTTTGAAAATAATTAAAGGTTTGTGTAATATTTTAGTAGATTTTTTTTTAAATAATTGAATTCTTTTGGAAAATTTTATTAGAATAGTATAGATACCTATTAAAAATCATTGAATTGAGGAAAAATTTTGAAAATAATTGAAATTTTTTCAAGTATTTTATTAAAATTTTTGAAAATAATTGATATTTCGAAGAAGAATTTAATTATTTCTAAAGATAATTGAAATGTTGACGAGAATTTAAAAAATTGTTTTGAACATAATTGAATTTTTGCGAAGAATTTTATTACTTTTGAAAATAATTGAATTCCTTCAATCATTTGTAATTTCTCTAAAATTATCCAAATTATATCGTATAATTTACGTACTTTACGGATCTTTTTCAATCGAATTACGGACTTTACGGATCTTTTTTCAAAAAAACGGACTTTTACGGACGTTTTGATATTAAAAATACTAAACTTTAAAAATAGTTTTGTGAAATTTATTAAAGTTATATGAGAATTTAATTAATATTCTTGATATTTGCTATAATTATACTAAATTTCACATAAGTTTTTTTTTAAAGTTTAGTATTTTTCATATTAAAATTTTGCTTTGTCGCACTTTTTCCCCAATTTGAAAATATTTTTACAAAATTTAATATATATTCTCTCTCCGTGTATATATATATAAGCGTATGGAGAGCCGCCACCTCATTATTGGCCTTGACGAGGACAACACAATAATAAATTGTTTCGTAACGATAATCTACATAGCACTGCGTATGTCCGTTCAATAACATGAGTGGATGTGCATGTCGAGCGAGACAAGGCGCGGAAATTATAAATAAAGAGAAGAGGAAAAAAAAATAGTCACGAGTCAGTCACACACTCACACACACTCGACCTGATAAACTGCTTTTCTCACGCCTTGGAGATTTTGCACGAGACAGAAAAGAGGTGCTAAAGAAAAAAAATTACTGATTTAGTTCAAGAATGTCGATTACAACCAACCCCCCCACTCTTATTAAATCGATCCAATATTCTTAAGAACGTGAATTACAACATAATTTTTAATCGTTAATTTAAATTTTTTTATGTCGATAAATGAATTTATAATTTAAAAAAAAAAGAATTCAACCAATTGTTTTTAGTGAAATTTGAAGAAATTTCAAACCCTGGGAAATGAAGCGCATTGATCAGCGAAGAGTGAACTTAAGTTTATCAGTAGTGCGATAATAATTTAATGACTATTATCGACTGTCCAAAGAGGCAAATAAAACTTTTTTTTTTTTAAACTGTTCGTGAAAAATAAACGCAAAAGCAGGTGACAAGTTCAAAATTGTTTTGCTTTTTAAAAATAAAATTATCATCACGTGAATATAGCGGAAAGAATGCTTCAAGTTACATATACAAGAGGAAATAAGAAACTTTTTTTTAACGTGGAAAAAGTATAATCACAATAATGTGAATTATACGATAGAAAAAGTCAGGAGCACATGGTTTATAAATAGTTTGGTTAAAAAAATATATTGAAAAAAATAGTTGAACCTCGTTTTGACTAAAAGTTGAAATAATACGCGGTCAAAAAACAACGACAAAAAAATCACTAAATTATTAATAATAGTCTTATTTTTCAGATAAGAATGTTTTTATGCTAATTAATAAGCTTAATTTAGAATTTTTTTTTTGCGAAAAAAAGAAATTTTATCAGTCAAAGACGCCCTTTATTTTTCAGGACATCCTGAATGATGATAAGAGAGTAAATATCTGTTCTTCGCCCACGCTTTTAAATCCCCTGACCTTGTAAACTATAGGCTACAGTCTGAGAGAAAGAATCGTTTGTATATTATTATAGGAAACGAAATGTGCAGAAAGTTTATTTTTTTCACCAGCTGACCTATAGTTTCGAAACTAACGAGACAGATGTGCAGTCAGCTTGCTAATTGATGGGACATAAGCAAAATTTGTTAAAATTTGCAAATTTCCAGGAAGTTGGGAAGAAAAGGAAAAATTAATAAAAATAGTACCCGAAGGGTACCCTACATAATATGCAAATTTTGAAAAACTAACACATGATTCTAAAATTCAAAATTATTGCAGTTTTTGCTACATAATTACGACAGTAGATGAGTGCTTTAGTTTCAGTTTATCAACTTCCCAGATAATTTTCTAAGATTAAAATTATTTATTATTATATTTTCATATTTATAATTTATAAGAATAATTAAATTATAGCGAAGAATCTTTAAAAAATGTATATAAATAATTGAATTCTTACAGAATTATTATTATTTACGAAAGTAGTTGAATATTTGGGTAGAATTTTATTAAAATAGATGTTAAATAATTGTCTGCTTTTGAAAAATTGTATTACAATAGTAAATTTTGAAAATTCTTAAATTAAGGCATTAAGGGAAATTTTTGAAAATAAATAAAAGTTTGATTATGAAAATCTTATTAAAATTTTTGAAAATAGTTGTACTTTTGAGAAGAATTTTATTATTTATAAAATTGACATTTTTGTGAGAATAATTTTATTAAATTTTTTGAGAATAATTGAATTTATGATTTTATTATTTATAAAGTTAATAGAAATTCCTGTAAACATTTCTAGCTTTTGAAAAAATCAATTTTTTTTTAGTTTTAAACTCAAATTATTCATTATTTTGAATAATTAATTAAATGTATAAAATGTATAAAATGTATTAAATGTTATTAATTGTTAATATATTAAATCTGAGAAAAGAAAAAATGTAGGAAAATTAAAAGAATATTTAGGAAATAAGAATTTATGAAAAAATACAAGAAAAATTTTTAAGCAGTTCAAACATTTTAATATATGTATATTTTCAAACCGAATCGCACTTCATATTTTAATCAGACGCAACATGAATTTGAAATTATTATTTATTTAATAAGTAATAAACATTTGATTTGTTCAAGAAATAAATAAATTATAATTTGTATAAACATTCAAAAATTTGAAATTAAAAAAATTTAAGGGAAGGTCAATAATATTATAATTATTGAATTGAATAATATAATTTTTATAAGCAAAAAATTCATCTAAAACTGTAAGAGGGACTTTAAATTTTTAAAATAAAATTATAATTACGGTCGCTAACATTATTTTCGTAAAATTTAAATAAAATTCTTTAAAAAAATTCAATTACTGTTTAAAAAATGTCAAGAAATTTCAATTACTTCAAAAATTTCCAATTGTTTCTTTATAAAAATTCAATTCTTTTAAAACAATATAATTGAAAAATTACAATAACAATGTTATTTTTCAGATTTTAAAAAAAATTTGCGATAGTTCATTTTTATTATATACAATTTTATTTTTAAATTTAATTAAAATTTTTAAGTTTTAAATACTTAAAAAATTCTATTTGTTAAAAAGTTTCTAATGAAATTTTGAAAAAAATTTAATTACATATTTTGAGTGGTATTTTAAAATATTTCTACTAACTCCATAATTTTTTAAAATTTATTTACATAATACGTTTGAATTAGTGACTGATTTTTTACTATCAAATTAATTATTTTTAACTAATTCAAATTTAGATAACAGTATAAATAACTATAATAATTAAAATAAAAAGTGATTTTTCAAAAACAATTTAAAATAATAATACTTTTATTAATTTTGGTTGAAAAAATATAATATAATAATAATGATTCTTTTAAATCAATAAGAATAATAAGAACACGAAATAAAAAATTCACAATCATTTGCCATTTTAAACTAAAAAAAACATATTTCGTGCTGTGGATAATTTTTATTAGTTACCGATTGGTGAACATTTTTTTCAGTGCACTTAAAATTTGTTACATTCCAATTCGTCAATTGTCCTTTAAATATTATTTTCTCAAGTACCCAATGTCCAATAAAATTATAACACATTTGAATTTTTTGTTTACGTGACTAAAACTTCATACCATACAGAAATAAAAATAATATTTTCAGGCATTTTCACAAATTTTCCTGTGAATGAAAGAGTAAAAAAAAATGAACCTATTGTTTCAAAAACTCTTGTATATGGCTGTTTCTTACTCGATATTTCTTGTAAATCATAAATTAGGACAAAATCATAATGAAACATTGGTTACTGAAAATAATGGAAAGGAGAAATTGAAAATAAGTGTTAATCAGCAAAATATGGTGGACGATAAAAAAAATGTGACCACTTATTGGCAAAAGGACGATCAGAAAATCATTACAGTACGATTAAAACTAATATTATATTTAAATCAGTAAAAATGTCTTCAAAACATTAAAATTCAATCATTCTCTTGTAATTGTAACTCTCACGATTTCAAAAATATGTTACTCTTTTTCTTTACAAAAATCCGAAAACGTTAAAAATTAATTTTTGTAATTCTTAGATTCAAAAAAATTTTTCTACTTTCAGCAAGAAATTCCAATTAATTATGCTGAGTTGTTTGAAAATACCAACTACAGTCTAGAATTTAGCAATTTATTAGTGGAAATTTTTAAAAATCAATTGGACAGTCTTAGTTGTCCTTCAATTAAAATGAAAGTCGAATTGCTTCCATTAATCAGAATGTGGACATTAATAAATATTTTTCGAGAAAATATTCAAATATATTTTAATAAAAGCAAAGAAAATCTACCAATGGACAATAAGTCAGCAAACAAGTTCGTTAATGATGTAAAAAATGCAATTAAAGACATTCCGTGCAGTGTCTGTAAATTTGAATACAATCTTTTTTGGAGTAGTAACACTTTTGCTTACTATCATGTCAAAACATTATTTGAAATTGTAAAATTAGTACACATCGATTTTACTAAGGTTTCCAATATTTTAGAAAAGAAATCTCAGACTGACCAAAAGGTTGTAAATAATGCATACCAACTCATTGCAAATCACATACAAAATCTTGAAAAGTTAGAACTACAAAAGCATCATGGTAGCAGCACTTTTTACTGGAATATTTATAAAGATCACATTAGATTTCATATAAAGGTACAAATAATACATTCTATTAAATTTTCAAATATTCTATTCATTTTTCAAAGTTTATTTTCCATCTTTTTCACGTTTAAAGTGCTTTTCAAGAATTATTGTTTAATTTTTATTAATAATGGTATTAAACTACTTACAGCAAAAGTATTATGTTGATACAGCGTCGAGTCAAAGTATCGATAATTTAAAAAATTATTTTTACGATTTATTACAAACGAAGGATTTTGAAAATATAGAATGTAAAGAAAAAAATCATTCATTTCTTGATTATAAATATGACATATTTGTCGCTGATTGGAAAGAAATGAAAAAAACTAATAATACTAATTACAATAATATACGTGAAGAAAAAATACAAAATTTAAAATCAATTTTAGCAAATGCAGTGAATTATCCAAAGCGTATGGTATATATTAATGATGAAATTTTGCGTCTCAATAGTACTACTGAGGACAATAAATCTTATATAAAAGCAATTTTTTGTACATTGAACGAAATCATTGATAAAATTCATAACATTGTTAGGACATTGAAATCAGAAACATATGATGATTATATAAATTTACCCTCTGCAATCAATAAAATAAATAAATATTTATTTTTTCTTGATGCATCACCATTCACGAACTATCAAGTAAGTTGAGAATTACAAAAAAATTGTTTTCGGATATAGAAAATTTTTGAAAGTGACATTTTCATCCAGCTATCGTTACCTACTTAATTTTTAAAAGCAAATATTTTTTTTGATTGTTTAAAAATTAAGAAGGCCTCCCGATAAAAATAAAAAGGTGCAAGTTGCAATTTCTTAAAGAATATTTAGTTTCCAAATTTAAGTAATATAATAGAAGTTATGTCTAATTGCAGAAACTGAAGAACATATATTTCTACAGTGCACGAAAGCAAATAGTTGACATAGGTTTTCAAATTCATTCACTTTGCAAAAAATGGTGGAGCAAAATGTTCTCCTGTCATCCTCAAGATGTTATCAAATTGATAGAAAACGAAATAAGGACTTTTATAATTAAATTGAAAAACCGTTTCGAAACACCGAATCCAATTCAATCTCCTAATATAATAGTTCAAGAGACTGTAAATATATTACAAATTTTGAAAAATAAGACTAATAACTTGAGTGGATGTGATAAAAACAAAATGCTTAATTCGTCGAAAAATGATATCGTACAGGAATTAGAAAATGAATTAATGGCATTCGACAATTCTATTGACGAAAATGACAATCTCTTTTTTATAAATCGAAGTACCAATTATGAGAAATTAATGTGTAAAAATTATTTAAGAGAATTCCATCTATTAAAATACAATGTCTAATGATAATTCAGTATTTTAAGAATTTTATAAAATAATTTTTGAAAAACAAAAGAAATCAAAAAATCTTTCCCTCTTAATAATAATTTGAAACAACAAATTTCGTAAGACTTATAATTCAAATGATTTTTTGGAATAATCGGGTATCCGACTAAATCTTAATTCAGTGAAACTGGAACTATATGAAGAATTTTATTTAGGGGTCCTTGTTTTATTAAAAAATTTTAATTTAAATTTAATGTAAATTATCGTTTCGTGTTGGAACACTTTTTCTTGGACAAAATTTACAAATAAAAATGTTTAAATTTTTAAAAAAAGCTTTATTAAATACCCCTGGCGCCATCTTTCGTAAAATTATCAATATAATTTGTGAATTTATCTCCTTTATTGTAAACTTGAGAAAACATAAAAAAAATTAATTTGCTCTCAAAATTTCGAATATCTATAAATCCCATCTGATTATGTCCTAATTTTAACACATCACTTATTTATATATGTATAAATTGTTTTAATTTTGTTATGAAAATAGAAAAGAAAATGCTAAAAAGCAAGTATAAAATTTAATTTTCAAAAAGATGTTAAAAATATGATGCATTTTACAAAAATATGCTAATATTTCCATGAAAGAAAGATAAAAGAATAAATGCCTAATTATAGGGAGGGGGAAACCTACCCCCTCTTATAAGGAATTAAATATTATAATTTTATAATTTTAATTCAATGAATTATGTTTAATAAGATACTTTTGCTAGTAATGGAAATCTGGTTTTCTCATAGGAAGTTCTAGAAATTTAAGAATAGAGGCAAAAAAAAGTTCTTAAAATTTTTAATATTACGGTTTTTGGAGTTGAAAACTTTTCACGATTCAATTCTTCTTGTTGTAAAATTAATTTGTATTATTTGAATTCAGTTTATTTAATTCACTTTTTTATTTGAATAGATCTCTAGTATACAATTAATTCAAAAAGTCGCATTTTAACATTTATTTTTTAATAAATTAAAGTTTGGTATTTTTAGAAAAAAAATCGAATACCACTAAAAAAAGATAAATTTATATTCTTTAATTTAAACATTTTTTTTTGAAATGGCAATTTTTTAACGTTTTTTTTTTAAATAAAATTATATTGCAAAGTTTTATAGCAATTGGACTAGAAAAACATACGTTCAGGTTTGAAATAAAATTGTGACCAAAATCTGTAAAAAATAAAAATTATATTCTAACGCAAACAAAAATAAAATAAATATATGAATTATAAACAAATGTGAAAGATCTAGTTTTACAACTTTCGAAAAAAATTATTTTTCGACAAAATAGTTTGTCAACAATGATTTTTTTTTAACATTTAATTTTTTTTTCTTTCAGATCAGACAAAAATTGCATTTTTTAACCAATTTTTATAAACAATAGCTCATTTTAATCAGTGAATCATTCTTCAAAATCGTGATCTTGTTAATATTGTTAAAAGTATGTTATTATAAAATTATTCAATAAATAAACAATGTTTTCTATATAATTTTTTAATAACATACTTTTAATAATATTAAAAAAAATAACGATTGTAGAGAATGTTTCACTGAATAAAATGAGCTATTGTTTTGTAAAATTTGGTTGAAAATTGCAATTTTCGTCAGATCGCAAAAGAAAAAAATAATAAATGTTGAAAAAATATTGTTAACAAAACACTTTGTCTTATTATAATTTTTGTTGAGAATAATAAAAAACAAGATCTTTTAAAATTGTTTATAATTGATATTTATCTTGTTTTTGTTTGCGTTAGAAATTATTTTTTAGTTTTGACAGATTTTGAGGTTATGTTACGGTCACCATCCTTCTTAATTTTATAAACGTGAAAATTGAAAAAAAATCAAATTAACTATAACAATGAAATAAAAGTTATACTACACCCACAAATTCGAAGCATATAGAATCAAAAAGTAATAAATAAGAAATAATTCTATTCACCCATGAAGGCACAATTTAAACGGAATTTTATTCATGTAATTCATGTGTAAAGTTCAGTGCGCCTATTGTTCTAGGTTATGTCAGATTATAGTGACTTACTGCAGAACTGAAATAATCTGATATCGGGTCTGTCCTCAATTCTCAATGGGATCGAGAGGAAATATTAATAAACATCTTGTAAAAATAAACATTTATCTCCCTCTCTCAAGCAACTCAACACGAAATTCAATTGTTTGTATAGGTTATTTCAATTTTCCCCCTCTGTTAAAATCCCAGTCACTTATTGTTATTTCTTAAATAAAAATTGAGGAAAAAAAAGATTTATTTTCAAAAATTCTTTAGCAAAACAAGTTCCCCGTTTTGCCATTTCACGTAAAAATGGAGACTTTAAGTGCGTGGAGAATCGTACAGTCCAAACAAAAAGTACCAACACTTTTGACATAGATTTCTGTGGAAAATGTGCTTTTTCGCAAATCGTTTATATACAATCATAAAGGGGATGAGAGCGCGGGAAAAAAAAATTTTTTCATCTATAACAAGCAATTTTGTTTTTAAACAATAAATCATCGAGTTAAAGTGAAGAGAAAACCATGAAAAATGAGCCTAAAAAGATTGTGATTGCGGTCACTGAACTAGTTCCGTTTCGACCCTGACACTGCCATTGCCCCCTTGGTGTGCGGGTCCGATTCGAATACCCGAGTTTATGGTGTCAAAGTGCTCAATATTGCTGGGCTTTCCCGATAAAGCGGGGGACACTCACCCCTGTCATTGGAGTCCATTTCACCAGTTGGGATTGTGTCACGTGACTTCAAGATTGGTGTTTCCTAAAAAAAATTTTTTTCCCGGCAACACTCGCGAATTATTATTATTAATAAATACAAAAGCGGCGGCCTCACTATAACTCCGAATTCACGGTATAAACATGGCCGGTCGGAGGCACAATATACTCCGTTTTTGTCACACTTCAACACAAGTTTGGGGTCGTTGAACTTTTTTTCCCAATAAACTTATTAATTATTCATTAATAATTATAACACAATTCACTCAATTTCCACAATCCAAGTGCAAAAGTCAATGTAAATTATAGTTTATTTTTCAATCAAATTTCGCGTGCTCCAGATAAATATGAGATTATTTTGACTAGCACTATTTTCATTCTCAACCTACTCAATGAGGGCAGCACTTATCAGACTGTACTTTTCGTCTCCCTTTTTTTTCTCTTGCCTGGTCAATTCACGTCAAATTGTTCCACATTTTTGTTATACCAGGCTGCGCACTCCATTATGAGTTTAAAAAAAGTAGGATGACAAAGAAAAAGAATTAAAGAATTTCATTAAAAACTTTTTTAAAAATAGAATTTTCAAAGTCTTTTAATTTAATAATTGATAAATAATTAAATTTTATAAGGAATCATATATTCTAATGAATTAACGTTTTTTAGGGCAAAGATTAATAATTAAAATTTTTATTAGTTAATTTTAAAAAAAATACACACTTCAAATTTTTTAATAAAATTGAATTTTCGCAGTTTTTTTAAAAATTTTGAAAAATAAGATTTTTTAATCCTGTTATTTCAAGATAATTGAATTTTTATAAACAAATAATTAAACATTTTTGATGTAATTGAAATTACATTACATTCTATTAAAAATAATTTACTTTTTTAAAGAATTAAAAAAAAAATTCTAAACAATCAAGTTAGTCAACGTACAATTATAATTTTATTTTTAAACATTTATTCGCAATACATTTAATAATTTTCTTAAATAGTAAAACTTCGAGAAAATTAAATTATTTTTAGGAATTTTTATTAAAATTCATTGTAAAAGTTCAATTATTTCTATAAATAACAAAAATTCATTTATATTCAACACAAGAATTTCAATTATTTTCAAAAAATTTTCTGAATTCAATAATTTTTATGTTTACTCTTTTAATAAAATTTCCAAAAAGTATTCAATTATTTTCTAAAATAATAAAAATTTCATAAGAATTGAAATTATTAAAAATAGAGTTTATTTAAACTTTTTTTTTTTAAATCAATTATTTGAAACTTTTTTTATAAAATCCTCGCAACAATTCAATTACTTTCAAAAATAAGAAAACTAATTGCATAGATGGAATTATGTTTAATACAATTTTAATCAAATTCGTCGAAAAATGCAATGATTTTTAAAAATTTGATTAAATTTTCTTTAAGGAATTACTTTTATAGATAGTAAAATTCTTTGCAGAAATTCAATTAGTATCAATAAATTTTAATGAAATTGAATTAATCAAATTTTCAATTATAATTATGAACAGACAAGATTTTTTTTTGAAAAATTGATAAAATTCTTTGTTTATAATTCAATTATAGAAGAGTGCGAAGCCTGTTATACAAATCAAATTTTCCAAAAATTATATATAAATTTTGTTTTTCAAAAAATTAAAAACGGTAAAATTCTTTTTATTAATTTTTATAATTTAAAAATTTCTATATATTAGAATATTTCAAATATTTTATATTTCTATAAAATAATAAATATATAGGAAATTGGAAATATTAACCAATAAACAAAACTATAGAAAAATTTATTCTTATTT
Source organism: Leptopilina myrica (nomen nudum) (assembly GCA_032872475.1). Taxonomy (NCBI): domain Eukaryota; kingdom Metazoa; phylum Arthropoda; class Insecta; order Hymenoptera; family Figitidae; genus Leptopilina; species Leptopilina myrica (nomen nudum). The sequence goes on along the minus strand of CM065466.1, from coordinate 4,554,746 downwards.
TCAAAAAAATAAAATTGTAAAAATAGGAGTGGGGGTATTTTAAAATAAGTTGCGAGTTTTTGAATTTAAATTCAGAGAGTAAAAATTTAGTAACTACATTTATTATATTATTAATATATTTGTTTATTAACTTAATTAATTTTTTTTATATTGAAAAGAATTTTCAAAAAAAGTTAAAATTAATTTTTAATTAATTTTGAGTTTTGAAATATTTTACCAAAAATGATAAATTTTTTATTGCAGAAAATTTATTTGAAAAGTACTCAATTTTAAAAATACTTGCGATGAAATGTTGAAAGTGAAATGTACAATTCGCTGTGGAATGACCCACTAATATTCAATCCCCCTTCATGCGATTTTCTGTCAAAAGCAGACGACATGATTTAAAGAGATTTATAATACACCGCATTGTTATTTAAAAATTAAATAATATGTAAATTTTAAAAAATATACAATTTATTTGATATTCAGTGTATTTCTAATAGTGACTCTTTTCTCATAAATTTTCTTGTTATCTATAATAAAATTAATCGCATAATGAGCGAATTTAGAATTTTAAGGTTAGGTACAAATTCACCATTTCAAAATATTTATTTTTTTTGAATGAAAAGTAGAAAATAATTTTTGAAAAATCATCTACCAAATTTGGAATGAAAGAAAATATTTTGAGGTGAGTTAAAAAATTGCAAATGTAAGATGAGAAAAATTTATTCACTCTGTCATTCTAACCTGTAATTTTAATTTTTGAATTTTTAATGATTCGAGATTAAAATATAGAGTAATATACTTTTAATAGATAAGGAGTTTTTAAATAACATAAAAAAGGGGTTTTACATTTTTTCGGAACGTTTTTTTCTAATTGTTTACTATTAATTTTTCTTTTAGAAAATTTGTCTCAATTTTACTAAATTGATTGATATTAAGAAATAATTTTTACAAAAAATGTAAATCTACTCTTTTTATGCTTTTAAAATTTTTGTAAATTAAAGGACTGTTTTTTAATAATTTAAAAAAAATAATTTCAATTATTTTAAAAGATTGTAATTTTTATATTAAACTGCTTAAACAATATTTAATTATTATTATTAATATGCGACGTGATCCGAAGAAAGGGACCTTACAAGCAAAAAATTTTAGGTTATGTTTGCAATTTTTAAAATGAAAATACAAGAAAAGGAATTGTAATTATTAATCTTAAACTTTTCATTACAACTAAAATATTCAATGAACACTGATTTTGATTTGCAAAAAGTAAAAAGAAACTTTTAATCAACAAAAAAATTACGCTAACATAACCTTAAAGTGATTTGCTTCTAAGGTTCCTTTCTTCAGATCGCGTTACATTGAAATTTTAAATAAATTGTTTGAAAGCTTTTTAAATTCAATTACTTTTTGAAATTGTCATTGTTTTTTGTTTTAAATAAAATCTTTTTTAGAATTAATTATTGTAAGTAGGCTAATTTTCGTTTCTTTCTTTATAGGTGATCACATCCAATAGAATGCAAAAGAAGTTTGACAAAAAATGTACGTGGCAGTGAGGGCGATCTTTCATCGAATTATCCGATTACTATCGAGAATAAAATTAAAATACGTCATATTATTAATTATCAGCATTGCATTATTAGATGTCTTTGGTGCCTTCACTCACATATTCGAAATCACATATGACGAGAATTTTTCCTATCCCTACGATGGAGATATTCAGCCATCCGTGTTGCTGCTTCGTAATAAGCAGAGACCCGAAATACCGCCAATCAACGAATACAATCAAACATTTATCATCACTCCACAACGTTCCTGTAACGATATTCAATATCAATCACTACGAGTTGTTTATCTAGTCAAATCGTCGGCAGATCATTTCAATCGTCGCACTGCAATTAGAAGTTCCTGGGGTTCAGAGAAACGATTCTTTGACGTTACAACAAGAACCGTCTTCCTTCTTGGTGTACGGCCAGACAACGAAGAACTCCAAACGAAAATCAAACTCGAATCACAAAAGTACCAGGACATAGTTCAAGCTGATTTCATAGACTCCTATTTTAATAATACCATTAAAACAATGATCGGCTTTAAATGGTCGGTTGAGCAATGTTCAAAATCCAAGTTCTACATGTTTGTCGATGACGACATGTACGTGTCTGTAAAGAACGTTCTGCGATTTGTGAGAAATCCAACAAACTATCCAGACTATAGAAAAGAAACGCGACGATTTGGTGTCGAGAGAAAGAGGGAAATTCGCGATCTAGAAATACCGGAAGATATCAAGTTTGCTCAAAGCGAGAGAAGAATAACTGTCATCGATGGGGATGATGACAATACCACCGATAGTTCGCAATTAACTAATCGAACTGAAACAATAAATTCTACCAAATATGAAGAAATTCGGGAGCGAAACTCAACTCCGACAATAATGGGATTTAAAAGATTAAAGCGACAAGTTTTTGATTTCGAATTACCCGATGATGTGAGACTGTACGCTGGTTTTGTCTTCGTTTCCTCGCCCCATCGACACAAAACATCAAAATGGTACGTCTCTCTCAACGAATATCCATATCATCTCTGGCCGCCTTATGTAACCGCCGGTTCGTACATTCTTTCAAGGGAAGCCCTTATTGACATGTATTACACCAGTTTCTACACCAAGCATTTTCGATTCGATGACATTTATCTGGGATTTGTTGCGAAGAAAGCTGAAATACAACCATTCCACTGTGGTGAATTTCATTTTTATAAGAAGAACTACAACAAATATAATTACAAGTACGTTATCACGTCACACGGCTACGGGAATCCAGACGAATTACTAAACATTTGGAACGAACAAAAAGCTTTAGGAAATGCCTAGAAATTTCTTCTCCTTACGAAAGAGAATTATACGCATATCATTGTATCCTGTTTGAAAATGTTTTTCTTTTATAAATAGCGATTCATAAATCATTTTTGAAAATCGAATGTATTTTAACACTAAGGACCAAATATACTAGATTTTTCAATGATGTTTAATATTATTAGTATTAAATTATTCTTATACTAGCGAAAATAATGCGCGTGAAGTTTCTTGTTTCATTAACATTAAAAAATTCAATTATTCAGAAGAATTCTACTCAAAATCACTATTTTTCTAAATATATTCAGGGAAATTCGTGAAAAAGTCAGAATTACTGAAACAATATTCATTTTCGAAAATTCATAAGAAAATTCTGAATGTTAGATTCCTCTCTTATTTTGGTCGACCCACTAAAAACCATTCCCGTCTTGTTTTCGAACATTTAATACCGTCAGGTCTTGAACTTCGCAAGTATAAGTTTCATTTTCTTTTTCCAGGTCTTGCTAACATCATTTGAAGCTCCAGATGTAGAAACTTCGCTCGACTATCGGAGAAACTACCCGCTCGTGTCTCCGAGCGTCGAGAAAGTTTTTAGATTCGGAGCTTCATGATTGGATATTTTAATTTTTAACCCCTTAACTGCGGTGACGAAGATTTTACGGACAAAATCTTCGTCATCCGTCAGTTAAGGGGTTAATTGCATACTTTACCTTGCTGAATGAATGCTTGTATCAATTCTGTTCGAGGTACATCTGTTGACATCTGGATCTATTTCTAATCCGAATTACATGACATACAGTGAAAATATTTAAAGCGCTCTGACAACCTTAATGCAAGATAGTAGCGAGCTCTATCACAAGGGTTTGCAGCTAACAGCAAAAAGCGAGCATCCTTCTTTTTTGGGGAGCTGCAGTTACCCTTCGTCATTCCTTCAGAAGGGCAGCGGCTACTCCTTAAAAGAGTAAACCGTTCGCTCTTAACTGTGTACCTGCGTTCCTTCCTTTAGTTTTCGCATCTCTCTCTCTAAAGGCAGCAGCGTGTTTTCATTTTTTCAGTGCAGTGCTTAACCCCTTAACTGACATGGCAAAGATCTTTGCCATGGCAGTTGAGGGGTTAATAAATCCGGTCCATCGTGAAGACTATTAGCCATGGAATCCTAATATCGTCGCTTCATACTAAGTGGTGAACCTAAAAAAGTAAATAACAATATTAACACTTTTTCAACATGTACTTACTTTCATTGTATGTGAAGTGACCAAACAATTCCTAGGTAACAACTAAATCCTATGATTTTAAATTACTCACCAATCTTAATTTCATCTTTGATTTATCATAAACAGTTGCATAAGATTTCGTTATTGTACTTTTGGTGTTTGTAATACTATTTTTAACTCCGTCTTTCCAAACAAAACACTTAGAATAGTCGACTAATTTTGTCCTCCTTATTCAGTTTCTATTTCAATTTCATTCATCAGAAAATATTCTCCATAATTCACAAAACATCATCAAACTTCCATATAGCTCTTGAAAATTCCAAATATCTGCTTCTTCTCACTTTCTTTCATACCACTCGAATTTAGCACAACAAAAGCATTTACAATGTTATAACTTTCTTTTATTTTCAATTTCAAGAAAATGGAAAAAATAAATTCTGTTTAAATTTCTAAATAGTCTTCTTAAGCTAAAATAATATACTTAAAATATTTATTACAAAAACACATAAAAGAAATTCAATTCTACAACGAAAGTAGCATACCAAAGACACACCTGAGTTCTCAACTGAAATTCTGTTAAGTACCTAAAGTTGGCAATTTGATAATAAGACAAATATTACCAACTGTAAATACTTTACAAATTGACGAAATCAGAAACTAATCAGGCACCCATTTGTTATACTACTCAAATAGGATAGGAATATAAAAATATTATTTTTTTGTCAATAACAAACTCTATGGTAAAAAAAAAATCTTAATTATTATTATTAATAATTAATGTAAAGCTTAGTACTTAAGGTAAATATTAAATCACTCGGAATCACTATCAATGAGTGCTTTAATACGTTTAAAATTTCTGCTTGACTCTGCAGCCGGTGACTCTGATCGTCGTAATGGTGAGACTGATTTGCGTTTACGATTGCGAGTGCGACGCTCTAAACAAAAGGCCGAAAATTGTAATTTAATTTTTTTGATTTTTAACTAAAAAAAAAACACTCAATTCTTTAATAGTCTTTGGGTCAAACCATTTTATTTCAACTAAAGTGGTCGCCGACTAATTTTAAAAAATTGTAATATTCTACAGGAATGATATACTGATGTTCCTAGAATCACAAAATAAAAAGATTTTTTAAAAATAATTTTATATCTTTTGTAAAATATGAATTTTAAATATTAGAAATGCTGAAAACTGTCAATTTTCTGCCGCAGTAGAAAATAATTCAAAAGAAATACATTTTAGTACAAAAATATAATAGGGTCAGTCCATTATATTTCACCCAAAGCCGTTGCGGCCTATTTTTAAAAAAATTTCATAATTTGTAAAAATGATGCTTAATATCCGTAGATTTCATTTTTGAGAATTATTTTATAAAATTTTTTGATTTAAACATAGAATTTGAATTTTTAAGTTGAGTTGCACAGAAAAAAGGTTAGATTGACAGTTATAAAAATTTAATAAAGAAGCATGGAAATAATTTAGACCATACAAATTTCTTGATTGATATTTGTTAAAAATGAGCTAATTTACTTGTATAAATAGATTATTATGTAAACAAACCCAAATTAGTAGATAAAAATTGATTTCAAAACTTAACTATAAAATGTCAAAAGTCACTACATTTTATTTACACTTTTCTAAAAAGTATATAAATATTTTAAAATTTATTACTATTTAATGTAAAGTATTTTTAATGTACTTTTATAATATGTGCTAACTTTTTAATTTTATAATATAGAAATATAAAAAATTTTACCTTTAATATTGAGTGTTTCATGATTTTCAGTGATTTTAATCACTTATTTCTTCTCAGGCGGTTAATCAAAAAATCCAATTTTTGTCTTAATATTTAAGTTTAGCCTTCCTTTTCATTCTATTAAATTTTCGTGATGGAGAACGAACTACTTTTAAGTTTAAATTTAGTTTAAAAAATCTGCTGAAAAAACGCATTTTTTTGGTTAAATACAAGTAGATTTTTGCAAGACTATTGAGATAGCCAACTTCAGTGTTATAAAAATACCTGCTACTTAAACAAAAAAATTCGTTTTTTTCAGCAGATTTTTTAAACTAAATTTAAACTTAAAAGTAGTTCGTTCTCCATCACGAAAATTTAATAGAATGAAAAGGAAGGCTAAACTTAAATATTAAGACAAAAATTGGATTTTTTGATTAACCGCCTGAGAAGAAATAAGTGATTAAAATCACTGAAAATCATGAAACACTCAATATTAAAGGTAAAATTTTTTATATTTCTATATTATAAAATTAAAAAGTTAGCACATATTATAAAAGTACATTAAAAATACTTTACATTAAATAGTAATAAATTTTAAAATATTTATATACTTTTTAGAAAAGTGTAAATAAAATGTAGTGACTTTTGACATTTTATAGTTAAGTTTTGAAATCAATTTTTATCTACTAATTTTGGTTTGTTTACATAATAATCTATTTATACAAGTAAATTAGCTCATTTTTAACAAATATCAATCAAGAAATTTGTATGATCTAAATTATTTCCATGCTTCTTTATTAAATTTTTATAACTGTCAATCTAACCTTCTTTCTGTGCAACTCAACTTAAAAATTCAAATTCTATGTTTAAATCAAAAAATTTTATAAAATAATTCTCAAAAATGAAATCTACGGATATTAAGCATCATTTTTACAAATTATGAGATTTTTTTAAAAATAGGCCGCAACGGCTTTGGGTGAAATATAATGGACTGACCCAATAATAAATTTCGACATTCTTAACAAATGCCAATAATTTTTATTCAGGGTTGCCACGCTTTTGCTCCATTCAAGTTCCCTGTCTTTTCCAGGTTTTCCAGGTTAAAAAACGAAATTTTTCCAGATTTTTATTTTATTAAATTAAATAACTCTCTGATTTTCAGTCAAAACTTTTACATTTTTTATTTAATTATTCATTTCTAAAATGTTCAACTAAATTTCATCTTTACAACAATGTGATTTTAATAATTTTTAAAAAAGATTTTCTTTCAGAATTATCAAATTAATTTGTTTACAATTCAATTTTATGTGAAATTTCGATTATTAGAAAATTCTTCAGTTAGATATTATATATGTATTAGAAAATTAAAAAAAAATAATAATATTAATTGAATGAAAAATCAATTAAACTTTTTGAAAAAATTCTACAGAATTGTTCATTAAAAATATGAATAATTCAAATTTTCAAAGATTTTAATTTAAATCCTTTTAAAATTCAATTATCTCTAAAAATTAATTGTATATTGCTTTCAATATTCAAAGGATTCAATATTCAATTTTACCTGAAATTAATTTTTAAATCCATATTTAATAGAAAAATCTCCTAAAACTTAATTATTTAAATAACAAAATTATAATAGACAATTGCACATTTCTTAAAATTGAATTTTCATAAATAATTTTATCAACAAATTATTTAATAATAAATTGACTCGTCTAGAAAAATTTTAATAAAAACTTTGAAGAAAATTTCATTTCCCGATAAATTTAATTAATTATAGAAAATTGTATTAAAAATAAGTGAATTTCATTAAAGAATTTTATTAAAACTCCTAAAACTTATTGAATTTTGTTAAGCATTTTATTAAAATTCCTGTAAATAATTGAATTTTGCAAAGAATCTTATTAAAAATCTTGAAAATAATTGAATTCCATTGAAGAATTTTATTGAAATTCCTACAAATAATTGAATTTTTAAAAGCATTTTATTAAAATTCTTGGAAAAAATTAAATTTTGCAAAATCTTATTAAAAATCTGGAAAATAATTGAATTTTATTAAAATTCCCGAAAATAATTGAATTTTGGAAAGCATTTTATTAAAATTACTGGAAAAATTGAATTTGGCAAAGAATCTTATTAACAATCTTGAGAATAATTGAATTCCATTGAAGAATTTTATTAAAATTCCTAAAAATAATTGAATTTTGTAAATTTTGTAAAGTCTTCAGAATAATTGAATTTTATTAAAATTTCTGAAAATAATTGAATTTTGTAATGCATTTAATTAAAATATCTTTTGAAAAAAATTGATTTTTGCAAAACATTTTATTACAATTTCTGAAAGTAATTAAATTTTAACAAATTTTTTTGAATAATTAAATTCTTTTGGAAAATTTCCTTAAAGTAGTTGATAATAGAAATTATTGAATAGAGGAAATTTTTTTTAAGTAGATGAAATTTTGTCAAGAATTTTATTAAAAATTTTGAAATAAATTGATTTTTTACAATTACATTTGTAATTGCTTCAAAATTTAATATTTTTTAATGTTTTTGTCTAAAATTCTTCTTTAAATCCATTATTTTGGATAATCAATTAAATATGTATTCTATAAAATTTAACTAATTTCAGAAGAATTTGAATAATTTAATTTTTTTTTAAATCTACGTGCCTTAAGAATTCTAATTAAATTCAGTTAAAATCGAAATTTTCTAAAATTGTAAATTGAAACCTTTTGAAATCGATCAAAACTTATAAAAATTATAAACGCAGTTTTTCTAAAATTGAATAATTATGTTTGAAATATTTCAGTACCCAAATTTAGATTTTTAAGAAAAAAATATAAAATAACTTTAGAAAACAACAATTTTCCAGGATTTAGATCAAAATTCCCTGACTTTTCCAGGTTTTTTCAAGATTTATAAAATTCCCTGACATTTCCAGGTTTTCCAGGTTTCCAGGTTGCGTGGCAACACTGATTATTATATTTTTGTACTAAAATGTATTTCTTTTGAATTATTTTCTACTGCGGCAGAAAGTTGACAGTTTTCAGCATTTCTAATATTTAAAATTCACATTTTACAAAAATTTAAAAATTTTTTTTAAAAAATCTTTTTATTTTGTGATTCTAGTAATATCAGTATTATTCCTTTAGAATATTACAATTTTTTTCAAAATTAGTCCCCGACCACTTTAGTTGAAATAAAATGGTTTCACCCCTTTCGAGTAGTATTTTAATTTTTTTTTTACACTTATTAAATTTAATTAATTATTTAATTTCTATTAAACATTTAAAAATTTTTTAAAATGTTTAATAAAAATTACAAATTTCTCCCATGTGCAAAAATGACTTTCAACTTCAATATTGAAGTCAATTAACATTTGATAAATGAAAAAAATAAGAATATTTTGCATACCTGAAGAAATGATGAGACTTTTGTCCAAAGAGGAGATTTCAGCTTCAAATAATCGTTTTTCTTTGGCTTTGGCACATTTCTCAAGTGTTGGTTTGCCGGAAACTCCATTTTTCTCCAAATACTCCTTCATTAATTCAACTCGATCTTTAATTGTTTTACAATCTTTCCAAAAAGTATTGTAATTATGTATTCGCAGGCCAGCAGCGTGTATATATCTTTTTAACGATTTTATCTTTGTATTCTCTTCGGGATTCTAGTAAGAAATAATTTTTAAAAAAATATTTTTTTGATGGAAAATTTAGTAAATTTTCAGGAAGACTTACTTTTTTCTTCGACTTCTTATTACTTTTCTCCTCGTTTTCGCTTTCTTCATTGGACGATAATTTCTCGTCATTCTTTCCTTTGCCCTTTTTCTGTAAATAGAATTTCGAATCAATAAAAAATTTGGATTAACTAGATGAATTTAGTTAAATTTACTTACATTTTTATTAGACTGTTTTATTTTAACAGTTTTCTTGTTCTCCTTATCAACGTCCTCCTCACTTTTTGTATCGGATTTCTCATTCTTCTTCGTGGACTTCTTTTGGGAAATTTTCTTTTTATTTCTTTTTACATTGTCTGATTCGTTTTCTTCTTTTTCGTCTTCATCTGAAAGTAGTTTTCTTTCCTTCTTACTCTTTTCATTTTCCTTTTCTCCTTCACTTTCACTTTCCTTCGCGTCTGTAACTTTTGCCTCTTCTTTCTCTGTTATTTTAGTGTTCATTTTCTTCGCCTGTTTTTTCGATGGAATTTTCTTCTTCTTCTTTTCCTTACTTTCAGATTCGCTCTCACTCTCTTTCTCTTTTTTCTCTTTGGACTTTTCTTTTTCACTTTCGCTGATCTCGTCTTCGGAAAGCTTTTTCTTTTTCAAAGTTCTTTTAATTGGCTTTTTCGGGGTAAGTTTCTTTTTTATCTTCTTTGCTTCACTGTCTTCTGACTCATTATCGCTCCCACTTTTCTCTTTCGCCTCTTCGTCGGAAGAATCTTTTTTCTCTTCGATCTTTTTCTTCTCTTTTTCATCCTCGCTCATTTCGTCTTCGGAAGACTTTTTCTTCTTTAAGATTCTTTTATTTTGTCTCTTCGGTGCGATTTTCTTTTTCGTTGCATCGCTGTCTTCTGACTCGCTCTCACTTTTCTTTTCTTCATCTTCTTCGGAAGAATCTTTTTTCTCTTCGACCTTTTTCTTCTCTTTTTCATCCTCGCTCATTTCGTCTTCAGAAGACTTTCTCTTTTTCACGACCTTTTTATTTTGTCTCTTTGGGACAATTTTCTTTTTCGTTGCATCGCTGTCTTCTGACTCGCTCCCACTTTTCTTTTCTTCATCTTCTTCGGAAGAATCTTTTTTCTCTGCGACCTTTTTCTCCTCTTTTTCATCCTCGCTCATTTCGTCTTCAGAAGACTTTCTCTTTTTCACGACCTTTTTATTTTGTCTCTTCGGGACAATCTTCTTTTTTTTCCGATTATCTTCAGACTTACTGTCGCTCTTCTTTTCCTCATCTTCGGACAAGTCGTTTTTCTTCTTCTGCTCACTCTCCTCTTCTTCAGAAGACTTTTTCTTTTTCACGACTCTTTTATTTTGCCTCTTTGGGACATTCTTCCTCTTTTTTTTCTTCGCCTCATTTTCCGAATCACTTGAACTTTTTTCTTCCTTTTCTGAAAGATTCTTTTCGTTCTCTCGATCGCTTTCTTTTTTTGAATTTTTTCCGCCTTTCTTTTCTTTCAAATTTTGGCGTTTTGTTGACTTTTTCTGCTTTTCAGCGGCATCGCTGTCTTCAGATTCAGATTTTTTGGAAATTTTCGATTTCTTCGCTTCCGTTTCATCGTCGCTTTCATTGCTCTCGTCTTCGGAAGATTGTAATTTTTTTTTCTCCACTACTTTCCGTTTTGGAGGGGTTTTTGGTTTTTTCTCAAATATTTCCAAATCACTTTCGCTATTATCGTCTTCGGAATTATTTAATTTAATTCTTTTTGTATTTTTCGTTGGGGGCTTTTTAACTTTTTTGCTCGTTTTCATTTCCGCCTCGCTTTCACTATCTGATGTTACTTCTTTCTTCTTTATTTCCTTCGTTGGCTTTCTCTTCGGCGAAGTTTTAAATTTTTTCTCATTCGAATCGCTATTCTCCGAATCAGTGGAATTTAAATTATTTTTCCTCTCATTCTGTTTGCTTTTCGTTGCTTTCACATCTGCATTCTTATCACTATCTTCTGAATCGCTGGGAGTTTTTTCTTTAATTTCTGACAAATCATCATCATCATTGTTCTCTTCGACTTTTACGTTTTTCTCGGCAGTTGTTTCAACTGTTTTTGAAGGTAATTGTTTACTTATCAGTTCAAGTTCGTCTTCAGTATCTTCGCCAACTTGAAGTTCCATTTCGACGTCACTTTCTTCATTTTCCTCGGATGCTTTCGTAGATTCAGTTTTTAGACCATTTTCTTTATCATCATTATCGGACGTATCGTTTTCTGATGAAATTTTCCCTTTCTTCAAAGATTGAGTTTCTTCCTGAAGTAAATGAAACATTTGACAAAAATTGTGCATCATTTGAATTAAATAGAAAAATTAGTAGAAATAAAAAATTTGAGTAATAAAAAGTAATTCCAATGTATTTGAATTAAAAAATTATTTTTCTAACTTACATTAATCTTCTTTTGTTTGCCATTTTCAGCAGATTCTTCATTACCGTTGTGATTATTCTCATTAATTTCCTCATTTTCCTTGACTTCAAATGTTGTATCCATTATGAAATATTAGCACATTCTTTTCAATCTTCAATGAAATGTGAGAAATAAATATTAATTTATTTATTCCAGATCAAAATTAACCTGAAACAGTTACGAATTGTTAGTATTTTGCAATTTTCTCCAAAAATTATATAGTTTTAAAAATATTTTCGAATGAAAAATTGGAAACATTAAAAAAGTACTTTTCACAAAAATGTTGCAACTTTTATTTGGAACTAAATAGATACTTACAGAATTTTGGAATTGGATTTCGTAATTATTAACATTTTTTAAACAAATAATAAAATATACTAAAAAATTAGTTTCTTAATAATATTCACGATAAATTTTTCTTTGGTTTAAACGATTTTAGAACCTGATTTTCGCTACTTAAAGGAGTAAAAAGAATTATTTTTTAGGGTAAAATAAAATTTCTTTAATTTTAGACGATGAATGCGGCCAACAAAATGTTGAATCAACATTTCGTGGAAATTTTTTGTTGAAAATAAATTGTAGAATATAAATTTTTATATTTGCTATTGCAATGTTGCAAATATTGAATTTGCTGATTCTGAGATATTGCTTAAGGTCTGACGAAATGTCGTACGAAATTTGTTCTTTCGAATTATTATTTCACAGAAAAGATTTATTTAAAATTATCAATGAATCAAATTTTTTTTATACTTCGAATTTGAATAAAGCAATAACTTAATTAATAAGAATTAATTGTTAATGAAAATTAATTTAATTAATTACTTAACTTTTAATTAAAAAGTTGTTTTTCAATTTATCCTTCATTATAATTCCAAACAAATAATTAATCAGATAAATTTTATTTTTACAAAATGCCGAAACATTATTTAATTTTTTTTATTGCAATTCATTTCTTTATTCTTCTCATTGCAAAATTATAATTTTTCAACATTTATTCTTTTTTTTAATAATTTAAATATGAGAATTTTTCATTCGGTAATTTTTTTGTGCATCAAAAAGATTTTTTCTAAAAAATTACGAATTTCAAAATTTATTCATGTTAAAAAAATAAATTCAACAGGAGTCGAAATTCTTTTTATCCTAATTTATTCGACGACCATTGAATTCGGTTAAAAAAATAAAAATTAAATTAAATTAAATTTTATGGAATATTAAAAAAAATTTTCTTAACATAATTAATAATATTAGACGTGAAATTTGTAATTTTGACAAAATGACAATTCGATTTTGTTAAAATATAAACGAGAAACAGGCATTTTGTTTTTTTCATCAGGAAAAAAATAACAATGAAAATCTATAACCTATATTTTAAATGTTAAAAAGTTGTATAAATAAAAATACTCACCGAAATTTCTCCGGTTCTTGTAAAAAGACTTTTCCGAAGTGACAAACAGTGTGACATTTAAAAAAAACCACATCAATAACAAAATTAAAATTCACGAGACAATGCACAAAATTGTATTTCGACGAATGAAAAAATCACTTTTAATATCAGTTCAAATGAAACAATTACGTCTCTTAATTTTTCCACTAATGACAACTAGTTTACTATTCACTTAAAACACATTTAATTTAACACATTAAATATTGTTTAATAATATAATAATATTTGCGTTCTGAAAGAAAACTTGCAAATCTATCACCGCTGATAACAACGACCAAGGGACATGTGACGCATGGTAACCAGGAGAACGAGAAACCGCCAAAACGAAATTCATAAGGGTAGGATCATGAGTTTTTAGTATTTGGGCTTGTACACAATTCACAAGGTTGGGTCGCTCAAATTCAAATAAAAACCTCCATACGATTGCGAGGTTCACAATATAGTTTAAATACTTAAATTAAATCGTTTGTTTACTTTTTTCAAGAGTGCATTTATTTTTTGTAATATTTTAAATATATTTCGTGACTATTGTGTTCATCTTCAAACAGGACGATTTTATTTATCTTATTGTGAACTCGGCTTTAAGTTTGCAATTGAACGGGCAATGAATAGAGCTCAGTGGATACCTAGCCCTGACAACAAAGTTTAGAGAGAGAGGGAGAATCTCTTGAATGTTTGTTGTTGTTCGTATTTTTCTACTTAGTTATTTGAAAATTTAAATAATAATAATTGTTCATCTGTAAATTGTACTTGAATATTGGGAAAATATCCAAAATGTCACAACACGGAGCCGCTTTACAAAATTATAATCAAGAATTAGTTAAATGTAAGTAAAATTCCAATCTTATTGTACAAAAACTATTATTTTTTTCACATTTGTATATGTATAAACTTTTCGAATGGTACGTATACAATTTTGAACTATATTATTTGTAGAGTAACGGTTTTTATACCTTTTTTCAAATTTAACATTAGGCGTCGAAAAACGGTTTTTAATATTGGTTCAAAAAATATTTTACTTTTTTATTTTTATAAATATTTTATTTAAAAAATCTCTGGCACATGCCCCATTATACTTTACTATGGAAAAACGTCACACTGAATAATGTTTTAAATAATTAAAAGTTGCGTTTGAATAATAAAATTACAATTTTCAGTCCTTAAGGAATAACGATTTGGTGACATAACCTTACTTTTAACTATAATATTTTTTAATAATATAATAATGATTCTATCACTCGGTTTCCAAATTAATTATGTGTTGAAGTTATCGATCACTCCGAGTCAAGTAAATGGAAAAAATTAAAACAATTCCTTTTATAATATTTTTTATTAACAAAAAATTGTACATAGTTTTTATTCGATAATAAAACTTTAATATTCCTTAAATTGTTGGAAATTGAATTCTTTATCCTTCTAATGAATTACTGTCACACAATCAAGAATTCTATTTAGAAAAATATATAAAAACTTTACTAGCCTTGATTGTGTGGAAAACAATTTATTTATTTCATATAAATGGGTTTACAACAAAATTGCCTTTTATAAATTTAATTAAATATGTTTTTTATAGTTTTTTTTTTAATTCTTTGTAATTAAATGTAAGTTCTTTAAAGGCTTGGAAGACATGAAGGCCCGACGTTTGGAATTACAAGCGCAAATTGAAGCGGAAGAGGAGGAAAAAAATTGTTTACAGCGTGAGATTGAGAAAATGTCTTATAAATTAACTCGTTTAAATGACAGTCTCGCGAAGAGAACGTCAGTTCGAAACGAATACGATAGAACAATTGCCGAGACGGAAACAGCCTACGTGAAGGTAATTCAATAGTCAAAATTATAAATTCATCAAAATTAAATAAAATTTACAAAAGTAAAAAAAATGGTAAATTATAAAATAATTATTAAAAAAAAATTTAAAAATTGAATTTTGACAGTAAGACTTGCAGTTCAAATTTTTAAGTATTTCGAACAAATAAAAAACAATAATTAGTTAAGTATTTCTTTTACAAAAGTTATGAAAAGAAACATTTTTAATTTCTATCTTTTTTATTAGAAAAAATTATTAAAACCTTTAAATTCCCTATTACAATAGAATTTAATTACAAACATAGCATTTTAAATAGAAAAAACTATTAAAAAATGAATAATTTATTACATTTTTTCTACATTAAAAATAATTTTAATGGTTATGTGAGAATTGTCATTTGTTTAAATTTCTCGAAATGACAAAGTTTGGATTTATCAGGTTTTGAAAACTTACTCCTCAATTATATTTAAATAATTCAATTCTCGTAGTTGAATTACGATAGAAATTGATTTAACAAAAATTTCAGTTAAAATTAAAAAAAAAATTGAATATTTAAACCCTTATAAAACAGGAATTTCACGAATTAATTAAATTTCCAAAGGTTTTTATAAATTAAATTCCTTGAAAATTTAAGGGAAGCAAAAGTTTAAAAATCTTTAAATTTTTTATTTAAAAAAAAATTATTAATAACATTCTTTTTCTTTAAAAATTCTTAAAGTTTTTCAAGAATTTGATTCAAAAATTCTAAAAAAATAATTGAATAAATTAGAGTTGCAATCTTTGGAAATAATTATATTCCATGAGGTTTTTCATTGAAATTTAGTTGAAATTTTAAATTCCTTGGGAAAAATAAATATGAATAAGTTTTTTAAACTTTTGTTTAAACAAAAAGTATTATTTTCCAAGAAAGATTGAAAAGTGTGTTTATTAAAAAAATATATAATTATTTTATTATAATAAAAATATGAAATTAGACAAATATAATTTTTCTCCACAGATTCTCGAAAGTTCGCAACTATTGCTGAATATGCTGAAAAGAGAAGCTTCATGTTTAGATCAATCCCTAGTGAAAGCAAATATGGAGAAACAATGTCGACAATAAAAGTATTTTTTAAAATATTGTAAATATATTTATATAACAATTCTGGAATCAACGATAAAAAACAACAACAACGAAAATTGTATATAAATCGTTGATGTCATGTTTTTCCATCGCACATGACAAAAAAATAATTAAATTAATGAAATGAATTAAATGAATTTTCCAAGAAGATGGAATTTTTTACATAGATAGGAAATGTATTATTAGAGAAAAATAATTCTCGTGATTGTTAGGTGAAATGTTCGCCATACTTGAAACTATTATACCTCTAACTATTTGTAAAGACTGATTCTACTAATGGAATATTATGAGAAAGTATTATAAATTAAAATAGGAAATATTTTTACAATATATAGTTAGAAAAAAAAATGAAGCAACGATAATTTTTTAAAAATTTGAATCAGTTTTGCCAATGAGAAATTTATCTTTTTTTTGTGAAAATAGGAAGAAAGCTGTTTTTTAAAATACTTTCGTAATATATAAACATTTTTTGATTCTGATTGTATATATATATTTTTTAAATGTATTTAAATTTTTTCACTATGACTTTTAAGGAATAAAATTCTTTGAGTATTAGATATTTGTAATTTATTGCAAAATTGGCTAAATTTTTAAATATTTTTTAATGCAAATTTAGAAAAATAAGTTTTACTTGTAGGGTTTTGAATCATGAATGATACAAAATATTGGGAAATAATTTTATACATTTCAAGAATTTTATCGACATTTTTTTTTGTTGAATAATTGAATTCTTTTCAGAAAATGTAGGTAATTAAAATTGTATTGAAAATAATAATAATAATAATATTAAAAAATGAAATATTATTAATAAATAATAATAATAATAATAATAATATTTCTTGAAAAGAATTTAAATTCTGGTCAAGATTTTTATTAAAATTCATTAAATTAGTTGAATTGTTTTTAAGAATTTACTTCAATATTCTTGAAAATAATGGAATTTTGTTAAATTATTTTTACTAAAAATTTTGAATGTAATGGAATTTTATCAAGAATTCAATTATTTCTAATAATTGTAATGAAATTGTATGCAGAAAGTCAATTTAAAAAATAATAACAATTTTCGTGAGAAATTCATAATTATTTTTATTATAATAAAATTCTCATAAGGGCCTTCACTTATTTTCAATACAATGTTAATTAATTTCTTCGAAAATTTCAATTATTTTAAAAAATCTTGGAAAAATTTTCCTGGAATATTCAATTATTTAAAAAAATTAATTAAATTTTTCAAAGAAGTTAAATTATTTAAAAAACTTTTAATATAATTCAGTTTTGTGAATTCTAATTGTTTTCATGAATAATGAAATTTTCACTTGAACTCAATTATTTTCAATACAATTTTAATTAAATTAGAAGGAAAATTAAATTGTTTTCAAATAATATGTTCAAATTCTTTAGAAGAATTCAATTTTAAATGTTTTTTCGTGTTCAATTTAATTTTTAAATAATTTTTTAGTATTTTTTTTACAATTTAAAAAAAAATCTTCTAAGAAATTCACATAATTTTTAAAAATTTTCATAAAATTCAATTATTTGTATGAATAATAAATTTTTTCGCAAAGATTCAATTATTAACAAATGTTCAAATAATTACATTTTTAAAAAAATTTATTACATTTCGTAAAAATAATGAATTTTTTAAAAATAATTTTAATTGAAAAGTTTTGAAATAATTAAAATTTTAAAATTGAATTGAATTTGAATTTTCTTTAAAATTTTTAAGAACAATTAAATTGTTTAAAAATTTTATCACAAAAATTTTTAAAAGTAATTGAACCTGTTAGAGAAATTTTATTAAAATTATCTTTACTATAATTGAATTTTTTTCCTTGAAATTTTATTAAAATTGTATCTGAAATAATTGAATTTCTGCCAAGAAATGTACAATTTATAAACATTTTTGAATTGTTTCAAAAAATTGTTTATGAGAATTGTAAAATTTTTTTTATAAAAACTACAATGTTGATTTTCAAAATTTACAGTTTGATTAATTGAATTTTTATGACAATTTTTTTTAAATAATTGAATTAAAATATTTTAAAAAATAATTGTATTCTTTTGGGAAATTTAATTAAAATTATATTGAAAATAATTGAATGCTTGCGAAGGATTTTACATTATAGAAAAAATAATTGAATTGTTTCGAAGAATTTAATCTGTATTTTTGAGAATAATTGAATTTTTTTAAGGAATTTTATTAAAAATTTGGAAAATAATGATTTTTTAAAAAGATAGTTATTAAAATTGGTGAAAATAATTGCAAACATATTAAAACTCTGGAAAATAATCGAATTTACATAAAATATTTTTAAAAATAATTTAATTCTTTTTGGAAATATTTTTAATTAAAATTGTATTGAAAATAATTGAATTACTCTAAAGAGTTTTATTATTTTATGAGAATAATTAAATTATGTAAAATTTTCTTTTACTAACGAACAAGAATATTTAATATTATGTACGTCTTTAAATTTTGAATTTGTAATTATTTCAAAAATTGTTTATTCTAGAAAATATAAAATTTATTAATTTACAAAATAATATTTGTATTATCATTTGCCAATACTAAAAAGTAAATCAATAAATTGATTTTCCAGATTTTAATACTATACCCGAGGAAAACATGGTAATTCTGTCTTAAGTTATCGACTGACGGATAAAAAGCGAATTTATTTTTCAATAACATGAAACCATGAGAGGCTTTTAAACTTAAATTTTATCGAACTAGATGTCCTTGATATACCACAACAGAGGTGTCCTCTCACGAAAAAATCAAATTCGAACTTGAATTACAAAATTAATGAACTTTTCAGAATTGTTATACCTTTTATTTCCTATATTTTACGACAGTGACTATAAGAAAACTATTTTCACCACTAATCGAGGCAAGTTTTACTGAATTTTACAAGTGACTGTTAACTTTTTCCTTAATCAGTTGATAAAGGAAGATGTTAGCATTACAAAACAAGTAGAATTCTGCAGATTTAGAACCTTCAAGACTGCGTGGAGCATGAGAGAAAATAAAAGTTGAACTTAAAAACAAAGCCTCAGGATAGTAAGATTTTTTCCTCAGAAAATTCACATTGGAATCTTGAGTAGAGGAAAAAGTCTGCTTAACGCCTCTCGTCAGCCCCCAAGGGTTCAGGAATTCAATTAAAATAGTAGCTAATTACTACATCTTGAAATCCCTTGAGCGAGTTTCTTTTAAGAAGTTTTCAAACAAGTTTTCTTCACTCTCTCCATGAGGATATTTTTTAGAAAATTGTTTTTTATAAATTTATTTAATACCATTATCATGTTTTTAGCTTTCATTATAATCGAACATGTCGTACAATGTCTTGAAGAACAAGTAAGCTAATAGATATTATTAGCTTACAATGTGGAAGGTATTACAGACTTTTTCTGATTTTAATTCAATATTTTTTGGAAGCCATAAAATTATTTAAATAAAAGATGTTTTGATTTTTCTGTTTTGGCCTAATGGCTTCATTACATATTTATATTTACAATAAGATGACGCGTTTCGACATGGAGTACCACATCCTCATCAGATCTACAATGATAATTAACTACAATATAACATATACACAGACAGCATGTTGGAGAACATTTACGAAGTATAAGATTTCTTTGTTTATATAATATAATTGCTTGAAAAATTTTCCTTAAAAAATGTTCATATAAAAAATACATTATCCATGTTACGTTAAAATTCAAAGGTTAAGCGTCAAAAAAATTTACGAAGTCAATACATATAAACATGATAAAGTTCTTTACAACAAATTCAAAAAAATATTTAAAAAACGAACATTTAATAAAAGTTCATGGTTTTATGTACAATCATTTTATTAAAAACACATAAATAATAAATACCTGCTTAAGACATATAATATTGTTCATTTAAAAATGTAAAAAAATTTTTATTTCATTTCTGATTATTTCTGATTCATTTCATTTTTCTGATTTTGATGTCAAAGTGGTTCACTTTTTGATAATTCTTAACAGAAGGTTTTTAAAAAAATAATTTTCTAAGTGACGTTGTAATGGTAAAGCTAAAAGTTAATCTGTCTGTACAATTAATTTTTATTATAACATCTGTATCCTATAATTCTTATACTTAGTTTTATAGATTTATGGATTATCGTACAATAGTTAAAATTAGTTGAACTACTCCGCTATTTATAATTTTAAGTAATTTCTGTTTTCTTATTTTATAGGAGAACTTATCTAAAAAAGTACGGATGTAGAAGTCTGAAAAAAAGGCTAAAGATTGAAAAGTAAAATTATAAATCACATGTTACAATCAAGTAGGATGAAGAGAAGAGATTAGACCACAACAGTTCGCACCGATTGCAGGGATTACATATTGCCCATGGTTAGACTATATATAGTCTCAGACCGCGAAGATCGAGAGTGCGGGTTAGGCAAGGTTTCACGTAGGTATACGTGCAAGATTTAGTATCCGCGGCGAGCGAGCTAGGTTTATACTAATGTCTTAGCAAAGTGGGTGTTACATGACCTGGAATTAGTATAATGTATATGTCGGGAAAAGGGGGTCTTCGCAAGGAGGTGCCAGCCGCACGCCATACGATAATATTCCTCCGACCGTGGAGAATTCTCGCTCTGCAAGCCTCAACTCCCCCTCATACCATAGATGTTGTCTCCCCGCACCGTGTTCGAGAACGCGGCTCTCTCGAGTAAGTCGTTGGTCTCGAAAACAATGCAGACCACGTAGTCCTACCAACCCAAGGAATCAAATAGCACCTGAATACTAAACATTAAGTACTTAAACCCCCCTCCCAGTTGGGATCGATTGAAACTCACGTTTTCGTCTTTTAAAAACAATTATACTGACTTTGGTCTTTAATTGAAATATCTTTTTAATGAGACAACGGGGTTGGGTTCTCCAATTTTTTTCTTATTCTGTAAAATACACTCTACATCGTTAGTGCCAATAACACCTTAATTTTCAATCATTAGGAAGATCCACTTGAGGCCCCATTGAATATGGTTCACAACAGGATTGGAAATTGAAGACCTAGGTAATCATCAGCAGTGCTAATCGTTCTTCTTTAAAGAGGGTTTTTCTCTATTACGAATCTTTACTGTTTAGTCGACTCTTTTCCCTCAGAACGTTTACTAGGCTCATTGACTCATCCTCATTCCAAATTAGATTCAATTCTGAAACTACACAGGTACCCTAAACTGGAGCTGTTGGGAACAAAACTCTGTTTTCGGGTAAAGTTGATGCTATCGGCGCTGTTTATCGATAAATTGTGTTACTTGCTTTTGTAAACTTGCTGCTGCAGTTGGTAATACTATTCAATGCAATAATTGTGATTATTAATTATTTCGTCAACAATAGTAGCTTGTAAGTGACTCAATGTGTTTTTAGTGAAGTCGAAAACATTTGATCGCCGAGGTAAGTTGTTCCTGTTTTAACTTCTCAAAGTGAATGTTTTTTTATTAAAGGGATCTCTTGTGGAAAACTTTACCAAGTTTACTAACTAACAAATATTTTTATTTTATATTTACAGTATGCCAAGGTCACTGACTCCATCATCTAATTCTCAATGTTCACAGTCTTCAGTCAATCTGGAGTTCATAAGGTCTTTCAAAATTAAGACCAAGTTCTCCTTCTCAACAATGAAAAAATCAATTTTTTTCCCTTAAAAATCATCTTTACGGTCTTGAGAATCAAGGATATTTTGATATCGGAAGTATTTCACGAGTTACAACTAGATGAAAGGAGGGCCACTCTTGGCCAAAAAGCAGGTAATTTTCTGTACACCTGTCCTTCAAAAATACAATTGACAGCAAGTTTGTGATCCAACAACATAAGATTTTCGAGGATGAGGAAAAAATTTCTGAAATTGAGGCATTTTTGGGTCCTGAGAAGAAGAACCTGGCCTCAATGTTTTTACACAAAGCACAAAAAAAGTTACAACCCCTCAAAGTTGAAATCTGTTCCTAATAGCTTCTTCAGTCCCACAGCACATTGAAAATTTTTCCAGATATAAATTTCCGTTGAAAAAATATTTAGACACAAAACCCCCCTTATGAAAGCTTGAGATTCTCTTAAGTATTTGACTGAATCCTTCGAATTGAAATGAAACAAGCGAGTGTCCGAACTATGTAGATTGAAATCTCCTCCCAACCACTCCATTTGAATTCCCCTTGAAATCTTTCTCGGGTTAAGAAGCACGCCATTGTCGAACGAGTTTCAGTACCGAGTAAAGTCACTTCACAAACAATGGAAGGACAATTCCCTCAGGACAGTTCCAGCATCGGGCTCAAAAGTCCGGGTAGAGGATTGTGGACCAAAAGGATTGCAAGAGAGAAGAGCGTCAGTGTGGAAAACGCAGCACTCCAACTACGATTCACATTATTTAAGAATGACAGCTGCAAGAGATAACAAAGTGAATTGCTTGGCTGTTTTTTCTTCACAAAAAAGAGGAAAAGAGATCTCGTCTCATGGACGAGAGGTGTGCCACGTGGAAAGAAATAACCAACTGAAATAATAATGCTTTACGGAAAATGTCTCGTTCTTTACATAAGACTTCAATTCGTGCGACTCTAATACATGGGGAAGCAAAAAAAATAAAAAAAAAAATCTCCGATATAGTTTCCAATGGGTTCGAATGCAGCGAAGGGAATCGCAATTGGGTGTAAGGAATAAGGCATGTAGCTGGCTTTCCTACTTATCGAGAAGATATTTGCCGCCGGGTGCGCCACCATCATTAGAATCTTCTCGAGGCCACCTCTTCTCATCCTCCCACAATTTTATACTTGGAGGAGCGTCTTTGTATCTCCGGCGCACCGATCCTCAAGGGGCTGAATACCATCGTCTTTATCAATGCTTTGAAATATATCGGTAACCACCAAAAGAGAGAGAGAGGGAGAGAGAAGCTCCGGGCAATGGTTTTCAGAATGAAGACCGCAAAATTAGATTTGTTAAAACTCGCAATGGAGGACAAGTCCTCGTTAACGATTCTCTTATATACAGACATCGATATAACGAATTTATAATCTCAATTTAATGAAGGAAACTCTAAAGTGATATTCAAGAAATAAAATTATATTTAATGAGAGAATGCTATCTGAAGAAATCATAATTGTGTTTATTGAACTTTCAGTAAGGGGTTTACCTTTTTCCAGATAAAAATATACCACCAGGAAAATAAGTTTTTAAACGTTATTCAATTTTTTTCTAAAAATATTATTATTACATTGTCACGTGCCGAGTGCGTGACCTATGACCACACGTGTCACCAAGCAAATTGACGAAGAACCGCACAGATGAGCAATTTTTTTTACAATCATGTGACGTCGATACACAAATGATTCTGGATAAATAAGGTCCTTAAATTTAATCTAAAATTTAGTATCGTACTGAGTCAGTTGTTCCAAGTCAGTATCTAATTAATTTCTAAGTGATCAAAATCGAATTGGTAATTAAGAAGCAGAAGTCAGTGCGTGATCCATATTCGCAAACGAGGAACTAAAATTCTAAAGAGGTAAGTTGCTTATCACGTAAGAATATAATCAATAATTAAAAATTTTTGTCTCAACCACAATTAGCTACTTGTGTTCTTTACGTGTCAGTCCAGTAATCGTCACCAAGTTAACTAGTCGTGTACTGTCATCTTTCTTTTTCGACTCCAATCCGAAAAAGCTCTCCAGGTACCAAGAGTCTTCTTCGAGTCTCTAGTCAAATTAATTCAAAGGGATAATTTCTACTACGAGGCACATTTCTATTTTTCTAAGGACATCAACGTCAAATCAATAATTCGGTTACTCCTAAGCTAAAGAATTAGATCTTGGAGAATCTTACGACTGACAGAATATTGGTTTAGACTTACTCACCAAGACAACTTGGTTCCAGGGAACGTACATCATCAATTCTGTCATCTTTCTTTTTCGACTCCAATCCGAAAAAGTTCTTCAGGTACCAAGAGTCTTTTTCGAGTCTCTAGTCAAATTAATTCAAGGAGATAATTTCTACTACGAGGCACATTTCTATTTTTCTAAGGACTGCATTACCTCGACATCAACGTCAAATCAATAATTTGGTTACTCCTAAGCTGAAGAATTAGATCTAGGAGAATCTTACGACTGGCACAATATTGGTTTAGACTTACTCACCAAGACAACTTGGTTCCAGGGAACGTACCACATCATCAATTCTGTCATCTTTCTTTTTCGACTCCAATCCGAAAAAGTTCTTCAGGTACCAAGAGTCTTTTTCGAGTCTCTAGTCAAATTCATTCAAGGAGATAATTTCTACTACGAGGCACATTTCTATTTTTCTAAGGACTGCATTACCTCGACATCAACGTCAAATTAATAAGTTGATTACTCCTAAGCTTAAGAATTAGATCTAGGAGAATCTTACGACTGGCACAATATTGGTTTAGACGTACTCACCAAGACAACTTAAATAAAGGGCGTTTCATCTAATTTTTATCGACATCTGGATCAACTCTTTCTCTCTGATTCTAATTTTAACGGATTCAAAACAAAAAATCATTAATAACTTAAATCCAATTTCAGAGTTCCTCTGTCTTAATATGTTTAGTTTCCTTCCGAGTTATAACAATGAAAAAAATATAAGAACGACCTAATTACAGCTTATTAATTTATAAGCATAGATGAGGTAAAAAATGAAGATAACATTTTTTGTGATAATATTTCATAAAAGGGCCATACAGGCAGGAAAACAGAAGTAGGTAATAAAGTTTCATTAAAGGGATAAAAAAACACCCCAGAAATGTAATGTGACCCTGATAATAGAGTGTCATAATGGCGGTCATCTTTCGCAATGCTGAATTTAGACATCCTCCGTTTCTTGCTCCAGAAATTAAGTTCCTATTTAAGAAATTAGTATTTATTTCTTCGACAAAAGATTAGTTCGATAGTGAAACAAAGGTGATGTTCTGTAATTTCACTTCAGTCTTAAATTTTCGATTCAAAATCATATTTAAATTTAAGATAAAAAATTTCAAATTTCAGTTCAAGGGGTTGATTCTGTAACTTCACTTTCACTTCATTCTCATTTTTATTGTCAGTTTGCTTTCACTTTACTGTCACTTTACTTTCACTTCCACTTTATCTACACTTTACTTTCACTAAAAATATTAATATATCAGTCAGACTTTGATTTTCACTTCACTTTTACTTTATTCTCATATCACTTTCACTTTCAAATGATAGTGAAGTGAAAGTAAAGTGAAAATGAAGTGAAAATGAAGTGAAGTGAAAGTGAAGAGAAAGTAAAGAGAAAGTAAAGTTAAAGTAAAGTGAAAAAAAGAGAAAGTAAAGTAAAAGTAAATTGAAAATATAGTGAAAGTTAATTGAAATTTTAAATATTTTTTTCAAAACCCAAAATGGCGGATCCAAAATGGCAAACGACTATTTTAAAAATTCATTTTGAATTCAGTTAAAACTTGTTTATGATACTTTTTGTCACCAACACTTTTAAAAATATTTTTCTGTAAACATTGCTTTTTTATCCCCAGATTCTTGTCCAGGGTTCATTAATCATTTGTCGAGGGTCGACGTATTCCAAATGACATTTATAATTCTATATATTTTTAGATGAACTTTTATAATACTTTTGATGAACCATATAATATATTATACATTTAATAATTGGATAGAATTATAATCGAGGGTGAATATGTCCTAGAAAAAGGGGTCTTGCTTGCTGAAAATAGATATTTAATAGGGTCGAGGAGAGAACTCTGAACTTGCATCAACATGAATATGCATGAAAATTTTAATAAGTACACGAGCTCCCTTGAATATAGTCGATATTCTTGACGATCATTACTGTCATTAATGACTAGGATCAACAATATGTTTGAAATTTTTTTTTTTTGACAATTTTCTACAAAAGTTTTTATTATTTTTTTTGACAATTTTCTACAAAAGTTTTTTTTATTTTTTTTGACAATTTCCTACAAAAGTTTTATATAACAAAAGGGTATAGCTATGTAAATATCGAAATTTCTTATTTACTACATGTAACGTATAATTGTCTCAATTATATTCCCCTTTGACGAAAAAAATAACTAAAGAATACATTCGAAATAAATTACAGCTATATGATAATTTGTCCAAAACACACAAAATGATAATGATCGTGTCTCGTATTGTTCATTGGATGTATTGAAAGAAAAAAGTAAATAACAGTTGTGAAATTAATAGGTGAATGAAATATAAGAAATAATTATGTAAACTGAAGGGTACTAATGGGATTGTCAATAAATATTCTGTTTTTTGTTTTTAATCTAATGTGAATAGAAGAAAAAGTTATGGGAAATGTATATATATATATTTTTTTTTTCTTCTTGGTGGGGTACTTTATAGGAAGAGTTTTATCAAATTGGACGTAAATGGATTTAGCCTGTTTTCGACAAACGCCAAACGGTGGAGAATTTGTAGAAGAGAATTTCATGGAAAAGAAAATGTGTCACCGAGTGGCGCGTATAAAAATTGGCACGTGCCAGAAAACGTTTGCCATCGACGTCTGCACCTAAGCTCCCCCATCCTCCAAGTTCCTCTTTCCCTACATACAATTTTTTTCCTGCGTTTTTTGTTTATCCCTTATTTGACATTTGACACGCGACTGAACGTAATAGAATAAAAGATTTTGAGCCACTATTATATATTATTGTCTGTCTCTCGATTCTTTTTCAAAATAAGAAGAAGAAAAAAAAGAATCGTCGTTTTCCTTTCCTATCGTCTGATGTCTATTGAATTATTTTGAATTTCCATGACTGTCTCAAGAAGCGCGAGTTATATTTTAAAATAGTAATTTTTTAAAAAGAGTAAACGAAATCTCGGAATTTTTTTTCGATGCTAAATTAGTTACCATTTCTTTCCTTATCAATTATAAAATAATTTTTAATTTTTTACATATACTTTTAAAATTTTAGAAAATGAAAGACTTTTTTCAGAAATTACACAGAAGGGAGAGGATATTTCATATTCAAATAAAAAAAAATTTATTTGATAATTATTTTTCCTTTTTTTAAAAAATGATAAAATTTTAGTGCTTTTTAATTCTTGCAATCGATGGAAAATGCAAAAATTATTTTTAGAGGACAGAAAAGAATGTGTCAAATTTTTGGTACAAAAAAGTTTTTTTTCACGTGAGCAACAATTTTCGGAATCTATACTGGAATTTCAAAGCTTCGATACTTCGGAAACTTTTTAAATCGATGACGAATGCGAATATTTACCCTTTGTTTGGTAATGAAAAAAATTCCCAATCATTATTAATAGGGTGCAAGTGCAAACAAAATTTATTAATTTTCCTTTTTAGTAAAATGATAAAATTTGAAATTTTAAGTTAAACTCAAAAAGTTTTAAATAAATCATAAAAATTTTAGTTTGTCTGGGGTGCTATTCTGTAATTTCCCTTCACTTTACTTTCACTTTACTTTCACTTTACTTTCACTTCACTTTCACTTCACTTTCACTTCACTTTACTTTTACTTTCACTTCACTTTACTTTTACTTTCACTTTACTTTCACTTTACTTTCACTTTACTTTCACTTCACTTTACTTTTACTTTCACTTTACTTTCACTTTACTTTCACTTCACTTTACTTTTACTTTACTTTCACTTTACGTTCACTTTAAGTTTACAATACTTTCACTTTATTTTCACTTCACTTTTACTTTCACTTTACTTTTACTTAACTTTCACTTTAAGTTTACAACACTTTTACTTCACTTACAATTCAATTTCATTCTACTAGTTAAAAGTGAATGTGAAATGAAACTGAATTGAAAAGGAAATTAAAGTGAAAGTAAAGTAAAAGAAAAAGTGAAGTGAAATTACAAAATAGCACCCCTGGGTAATAATAATATTAATGATTGTTTTTATTCCCAACAGGGACTTTATATTGACCAAAAAGTGAATTAAAAAAAATTTCAAACATCAAAGATGTAAGAATTTGTATTTTCATATTTTTTCTGTTGATTAAAATGTTTATATTTAGAATCCTTTTTCGAAAGATATTGATATTGGCGTAAAAATATTCGATGGATGAAAAGGAAATATTCATACCTTTTGTTTGATGATAAAAAGTAAAGCAAAATAAAGTTTGATTGCAATATCTTTCTATGTTTTATAAATCCTCTGGCAGTTCATCAACCCTTCCCGCTCCTCGCAATATTCGTATAAATAGAAGACGTTCGTTGTTATGAATATTTCCTTTTATAATTCAATAAGATAGCAATTGATTTCTGATAAGAAGACAATTAAACATCGCAGATTCAATATGAGTTTTTGTTGACGAGTTTTTGTTAATAAAATATTCATTTAAGATAATAATGCATATTTCAATATTCATAGTTTCAGAGAATATTGAGAATAAAAGGGGGGGTTAGGGGGAACGAAAAATATGAATTTAAAAGTTCCCCCGTATTTATTGGCGTGAATTTATTGCGATTCATTTGAATATTAATTTTTTTTTCACCGTGTATATAGAAGAAGGAAATCGTCATCATCAAATCAGAGAAATCTTTTCATTCAATTGATAATAACATCAATGTAAAATGTATTGAGATTTTATTTTTCTAGTTTTCTTCTTGTATACGCCAAAAAAAATAGAAGAAATGATTCAGCCAAGGTTCTTTTCTAGAATCTTGTGTTGCGAGTGGTAGAGAGAGAGAGAGAGAGAGAAGGGGGGGAGGGGGATTCTCAAATAAGTTGATAGAGCGTGAGGGTCAGAGGGGGATAAAACGTTAGAGAAAGAGAGTTTTACGTTTGAGAGGACGGTAAGCCGCTGATGTATCACTGGTTGAGTGTGCGGAGTCAGCATTGCCAGTCCAACAAACCGGACAATCCGATTTTTTTTTGTAACTCGTCTCTCTCCTTTCATTTCGGTGACAACGTGCTGAAGCTCGAGGAAAACTCTTTTCACGAGCATAAAATGGACGGGTATAGAGGAAAACGAAAAACAGATTTCTCATGCAGAGACGTATAAATCTAAATTCAACCAAAACAGATCAACCTGGTATAAAAATCTGCCTCTTGTTGAGAGTTTTTCTATTTTTCAAACTTCTACCATTATTCTCAAATGTATCCTTTTATGGTTAACTATAAAATGTTTTGCTTTAGAAAATGTTTCATTAAAGGTGGTCTCAAATTTTCTAAAGACACGCCTGCAAGTAATTAAGGGGTCGACCTACTCTAATCATAATACAATTCTTCGGGTGCTATTGTGTAATTTCACCTCCACTTTCTCTTTACTTTCACTCCACTTACACTTCACTTTCTCTTAACATTCACTCCACTTACACTTCACTTTTTCTTAACATTCACTCCACTTACACTTCACTTTCATTTTACTTTCACTTTACTTTCCCTTCATTAACACTTCTCTTTCTTTTTACTTTCACTCCACTTACACTTCACTTTCTTTTTACATTCACTTTACTTTTACTCCATCTTTACTTCCCTTTTTTTACTTTCACTTCACTTACACTTCACTTTCTCTTTACTTACAATTCACTTTCTCCTTATTTTTACTCTACGTCCACTTCATTTTCTTTTTACTTTCACTCCATTTACACTTCACTTTCTTTTTAGTTTCATTTTACTTTCACTCCACTTACACTTCACTTTCTTTTTACATTCACTTTACTTTTACTCCATCTTTACTTCCCTTTTTCTACTTTCACTTCACTTACACTTCACTTTCTCTTTACTTACAATTCACTTTCTCCTTATTTTGACTCTACGCCCACTTCACTTTCTTTTTACTTTCATTTTACTTTCACTCCATTTACACTTCACTTTCGTTTTAGTTTCATTCTACTTTCACTCCATTTACACTTTACTTTCTTTTTACTTTTACTTTACTTTCTCATTAGTTTCTCTTTACATGGTTTCTACTTACAATTCACTTTCATTTTACTTTCACTTAATTTACACTTCACTTTCTCCTTACTTTCACTCTACTTACACTTCACTTACTTTTTCCCTTCACTTCACTTTCACTTCACTTTTTCTTTACTTTTACTTCACTTACACTTTAATTTCTTTTTACTTTCACTCCATTTACACTTCATTTTCTTTTTTACTTTCACTTTACTTACAATTCACTTTCACTTTACTTTCACTCCACTTATAATTCACTTTCTCTTTACGTTCACTCTACTTACAATTCACTTTCTCTTTACTTTCACACTATTTACACTTCACTTTTTTTACTTTCACTCCACTTACACTTCACTTTCTTTTTACTTTCACTCCACTTACACTTCACTTTCTTCTTACTTTCAGTTTACTTTGACTCAACTTATTCTTTTTTTACTTTTATTTTACTTTCGCTCTACATACACTTCAATTTCTTTTTTCTTTCACTTCACTTTCACTTTGCCTTTACTTTCACTCTTCTTTCACTCGAATTTCACCTTAATGAGTGAAAGTGAAGTGAAATTACAGAATAGAACCCCTGAGGGTTTACCTGCTATTCTTCGATTCATTCTTCTACGAAAATTAACCCTCTTGAAATAATTGGCTGTTGCTCTAAAATAGAAATTTTATGACTATATAAACCATTCTGTTTTGCGGAACAAATCAGTTTTGTAGCAGCCCTGTTCTAGTACAGTCAGTCCTAGAACAGACTCAAAGCACTCTTGTTCCAGTGTGGTCATTCTAAATTTAGTGGTGAACGAATCTACAACATCAGTTTCAGAGGGCCAGTCTTGGACCTAAGTTCATCTACAACGCACCAAAACTAAAATTATACAGGTATGTTATTTTGTTCATAATTAATTCTGTGTAAGAAATCTCCTCAGATTTTATTGGTGGTTTCTTCCTACTTTCATTGGGACCAATAAAAATATTTAGCCCCGTGATTAAATATTAACTATAAGTGATACCCCGCAACTATAAAATTGATCAGAAGAAAAACCATATCAACTGTATATAGATGGAGAGACTCTGAAAACTAAATTTTCATTAGACTTGATGTTAATTTAACGGATCTGTCGTAATTTAATTGAAAGGTTTGAAAATTAATGAAGAGCAATTTGATATAATTAAAAGTGTGAAGATAAATCACAAAATCAATAAGAGGAAAATCTGCGATGAGGGGAATTCAGGGCAGCAATTCTGTTCCAAGTGAATGCCTCTTTCTCTTTCTCTCTCTCTCTTGCCGCTAATCAATTTCTATTTTCCCTCTTCAATCGTCCAGGACCTATTAGAATCACTAGTGGGTGAGACAGTGTCAACGTCGTTGATAGCGGCGCAATATAGGTGTGAGAGTTGAAGAAGCACAACCAAAAAAGAAATTCTCTCGCAATTTCCAACCATCTTAGTTATCTAATGGCCAGTAATTCAAGGGCTCTCTTCCTCTTTTTCTCCCGTTATCAATCCTCCTTGACGTCGATTCATTCAACTTAAGGAGCTAAAGATATTTGAAAATTCTGAAAATTTCTTAAATGTAAAAGAAATTGAAGTCTAAAATGATGAGACTCTTGAGAATTGTAATTTGACTTTCAATTTAGAAATTCCGTCCTTCTTTTGGTCGAATCGCATTTTCTTCTTTTTTTTCTTGCAAAGACGAATTGAGATAAAGCGCTTAGAGTTTCGTCGCGATGCCTTGAGGTTAGACAACGCTTCAAAGGAAAATATTGACCTTTCACGGTGGCGGTGTGTAGAGAAGCTGCTGGAAAAATCTGAAAAGACCTTCCGTGAATGTTTTCCCAGCTGCTGACAAACGGATGAAAAATCGACAACTGCCATCTCACTGACGCCCAATAGAATTTCAAACTGTGATCGTATTTCCCGACTTTCGTTAAGAAACTGATTCTACAATGGAGTAAAAAAAAAAATTTTTTTTCGGCTATACATTATCGATTTGGTTCGAGTTTGCTGAATGCGATACTTGAAACAGAAAA
>CM065466.1:4378497-4522059 GCA_032872475.1 Leptopilina myrica (nomen nudum) | reverse complement strand
TCCGTCTACTAATGTATCGTTGTTATTAAACATGAAAATTTAATTAAGGAAATAACAAAATTGCTAGAAACAGTAAAAAAAAATAATTCTGGTTTGTTTCCCATCATAAAAAAAAAATCTTCGGTTTTGAAAGTAGGAATTAATATTTAAACCACTTCCAAGAATAAATCATTGTTATTCAACATGACAATTAGATTTAGAAAATTATCAAATTTCAAGGAACAGTAAAGAAATAATTCCAGTTTGTTCATCATAAAAAAAAACTGAAAACTTCTTCAGACGTTTCCGGAAGTGGGAATTAATTTTTAAACCCCTTCGAATAATTAATCATTGTTGTTGAAAATGTGAATTAGATTTAGAAAATTACTAAATTGGCGGAAAGATTAAAAAAATAATTACAGTTTGTTCATCAGCATCATCATCAAAAAAAAAAAAAAAAAAAAAAAAAAACTGAAAACTTCTTCAGACGGTTTTGAAAGTAGAAATCAGTTTTTAACCCCTTCTGACAATTATCAATTGTTGTCCATCATGACAATTCGATTTAGAAATTTACGAAATTGACAGCAACAGTAAAAAATAATTCCACTTTGTTCATCATAAAAAAAAATTTAAAACTTCTTCAGTCCTTTTCGAATGTAGGAACAAATTTTTTTCTTCTGAAACTTATGAAGAAATATTTTTTCAAAATGTTCTAAACGAAAGAAACAAAGGAAGTAACTAAAGAAAAAAATAAATACCCAAAATCATCCCCTAGGAACAAATACTTATGCATATTTATTATTTCTGTCACCCCTCCTCCCCCAGGTTATAATGTAATATGTGACTCGTAAATAAATTTATTGTCCATAAAAACATCCATTACAAGGGAAAAGAAAAGCGCACTGAATATAATAAAAAAAAAAGAAAAAAAAGAAACCTTCAAAATCATCTTCTTAAGCTCTTGCGCATCGCAGGTCCATAAGTCAAGTGTCAGAAAATCAGAAGCGAAACATTCTAACGGTAATGTCTTTTTTATGCATCTTACACTGATACTTCTAACAAGAAATCCTTTGATGATAATAAAAAGGCTAAGCGATAAAAAGAATCTCCAAACGACTGTTGTCTTGGTGAATTCAAAACTGCCCCCGCGTACCAAAGAGATTACATGCAAATTTTTTTTTTGTTTTATTTTCTAAAAGCTTTTCGAAAATTAGTAGTTTGTTGCTGTAAGTTTAAAGTTGAATTAGGATCAAGTCAAAAACCTTTTGTTTGTGTAAAAATTATTACATGCAAATTTTTTCTTAATTTTTGTTTCAATTCTGTTGTTATTGTTAATATTTATTATTACAATTATTACTGTTTATTATTGTTATTTTCGTCTATTTCAATTTTGTAATTATTAACATTTAATACAATTTATTATTATTGTTTTTTATTGTTTATTATTGTTATTTTTGTCTTTTCCAATTTTGTAATTGTTAATATTTATTACAATTTATTATTATTTTTTTTTAATTACAATCGATTATTATTTATTATTGTTTATTAATAATATGTAAAAAAATAATATTGATATTAACTTTATTATATTTATTATGATTGTTTTTAATTTTGTTACAATTCTGTTGTTATTTATAATATTTATTACAATTTATTATTGTTTATTATTGTATATTAATAGTATGTAAATAACAATCTTGTTAGTAACTTTATTAGATTTATTATTAATTTATTATTATTATTATTATTATTATTATTATTATTATTATTATTATTATTATTATTATTATTATTATTTTCAAATATTTTGATAAAATTGTTAGTTAGAAAGAAATCAATTAAATACAATTTTTAATTAATTTTTTTTCGAAATAATTCAATTATTCTTTTAGATTTTTAATAAAATTCTTCTATTCCCAAAAATTCAACTATATTTACATAATTAATTGTTTAAAAGAGTTCAATTATTTTTAACAGTAAAAAAAATTTGTCTTTGAAATTCAATAATTTTTCTCTAAAAAGTTCTAATAGAATCGTTGTCAAGAATTCAATTCTCTTCAGAAAAAATTTAAAATGCTTTTTAGGAATTCAATTATTTAAAAAAAAAATTTATCAAAGTTCATTGCAAAATGTAATTATTGTTAAAAAAAGGTTTATATTATTATTAATATTATTTTGTTGTGTAAAAATAATCACGTGCAAATTTTTTTTTATTTTGTTACAATTTTGATGATATTCTTAATATTTATTATTATTGTTAATATTATTATTATTATTAATATTATTTTTTTTCTGTAAAAATAATTACTTCCATTTTTTAAAAAAATTTTGTTACAATTCTGTTGTTATTGTTAATATTTATTACAATTTATTGTTGTTTATTAATTACAATTTATTATTGTTTCTGATTGTTTATTAATAATATATAAATAACAATCTTGATATTAACTTTATTATATTTATTATTATTATTATTATTATTGTTAATTTTATTATTATTATTAAGGGAATTTGAACCATTATGACGTCAAAATTTTAGATCGAATGCTTAGAATACATTGTGACGTCATAATGGTTCAAATGCCCTTAATATTATTTTTTTTCTGTAAAAATAAGTACTACCATTTTTTAAAAAGATTTTGTTACAATTCTGTTGTTATTGTTAATATTTATTATTATAATTATTGTTTGTTATTGTTATTTTTGTCTATTTCAATTTTGTTATGGTTAATATTTATTATAATTTATTGTTGTTTATTAATTACAATTGATTATTGTAATTGATGCAATATTATTAAATTTATGCAAATTTTTTTTACGTTTGTTACAATTCTGTTGTTATTTTTAATATTTATTATTACAATTATTATTGTTTATTATTTTTTATTTTTGTCTATTTCAATTTTGTAATTGTTAATATTGATTACAATTTATTATTGTTTATTAATTACAATTTATTATTGTTTCTTATTGTTTCTTAAGAATATATAAATATCAATCTTGATATTAACTTTATTATATTTATTATTATTGTTAATATTATTATTATTATTATTATTATTATTATTAATATTATTATTATTATTATTATTATTATTAATATTATTAATGTCATTATTAATATTATTAATTTCTTTTACGTATTATTATTTATTGAAAATAGGTTACGGTTACGTAACAATTTGTAAAGACATTTCGAAAATTATTCTTTTATAGTCACATGTTTAGCTACAGAACTAGAATAAAATGAGAAATTATCTTTCATATTCCGTATCCATTGGATCAATATTTATGACAAAAATGATTTTTTTTTTGGCGATGGTCAGTTGAAAAAAAAAAAAAATTTTTTGGGGTACCCGCAAGAGTTTGCGATTTCCAACAACAACAACAACAAGCAAACAGTTGCGGACAAAATTTATCAACACAGTATAGAGCGAGGCAAAAGACCAGGACCTTTGTCACGATTCATTATTGCTCGTGAGTGCATAGCCGTCAGTCATTTCGGTAAATTGTTATTCGCTGCAGTTCGAACCTTCAATCACGCTGATTGACGTTGTACTTTATACATACACAGTACCATTAAGCGGGAGAGTACGTGGTGCAC
Source organism: Leptopilina myrica (nomen nudum) (assembly GCA_032872475.1). Classification (NCBI taxonomy): domain Eukaryota; kingdom Metazoa; phylum Arthropoda; class Insecta; order Hymenoptera; family Figitidae; genus Leptopilina; species Leptopilina myrica (nomen nudum). The sequence goes on along the minus strand of CM065466.1, from coordinate 4,518,476 downwards.
GCGTCATGTCATGAACGTTCACGTTTATCATTTTCCGCGTATTTTGCTATCTCCCTCGCCACGAAAACAGTCAAGCTTAATCAAAACAGGCAAACCGAACCTACCCCAAAAACCCCCCTCCACCACGTTTAAAGTACTAATTGCGTCACGTTGTCCTCAACCATCAAGAAACCACTTATCAGATTTCGTAATGATAATAAATTTCACTCTATTATATGTAACATTAGAGGCCTGTCGCCATTCAGTAAATATTGTTATATTTGTTATGAAAAATTTTTCATGATATTTTTTTTACTACAATGTGGTAACAGTGAGAAAAAAAATTATTTGATTCAAACAAATTTTGTTTTTAAATATCTTTGCTATACAGTCAAACATATTTAAGTTTAATTCAAACATAGTTTCTGGTTCAGTTTAAAAGATTATATAATGAAATCAAACATAAATTGTGATTGATTTTAAATTATATATGTAGTTAACTTTTAAGATTGATTCAAACATAAAGTTTTTAAACATAATTTTTGTTTAAAATTTTTTAACAGAAAAAAATTTTTGTAACAGAAAATATGTTTGAATTAAATATAATTATTCAAACCAATAATACTTTTGATTCAATGCAGTAGATATTTTCTATATATTGAGATTAAACTTACAAATTAATTTCAATTAAACAAAATCGTCTAACATTATTTTTGTATTTCATTTAATTATAATGTTTTCTCAGTGCACTATTTTGAAAATTACCCTGAAATGCTAAAATTCAGTATAAATATTTTTATATTTGTTATAGAAAATTTTTAACAATATTTTTCACGACAATGTGGATGCACTATTTTGAAAATTACCCTGAAATGCTAAACTTCAGTATAAATATTGTTTTATTTGTTATAGAAAATTTTTGATCATATTTTCGACTACAATGTGGTCACTATTTTTAAAATTACCCTAAAATGCTAAAATTCAGTTTAAATATTGTTATATTTGTTATAAAAAATTTTTAACAATATTTTTCACTACAATGTTGGTGCACTATTTTCAAAATTACCCTGAAATGCAAAAAAATATTTTGATTTTAATTTTTTTTATTTAAAATTTTCTTTTATTTTCTTATTCTTCTTTTTTCTTTTAAAGAATTTGAGTAAAATATTTCTTTTTTTATCACGAATAAAAATATTATAAAAATTTATTTATTTTTAAAACAAATTTAATTAATAAATATGATCAAAATCCTTTGAAAACATTATTTAATTATATTTTTGAAAAATACTCGAAGCTGAATAAATTTTCAATATCTGGTATTTTCAGAAACTGACGCAAAAAAAAAGAATTGATAAAATTCATTCGAAACTAAATTCGATTCGTAAAAAGTAAAATTTTCACAAGAATTCAAGTAATTTAGAAACAGCATTTTGTAAAGTAATTTTGATAAAATTAATTATTTAACAAAATTGTTAAAAAACTTTGTTTAAGTTTACAATTTTTTGTATTCATTCAAATACTTTTATATTAATAACATTTTCCATGGAAATTAAATTTAAAAAAAAAATTTATTGGTAAAATTCTGAACTAGAATTTAATTATTTTCATAATTAACAAAACTCATAGAAGAATTTTTAATTATTTTTAACACTATTTTGTAATAATTAATTGAAAAATTAAATTATTTTTTCCGAGTAAAGTTTCTCAGAAGTAATCAATTATTAAAAAACAATATTTGTATATAATATTTATTGTATTTCGAAAAAGTTAATTATTATTTAAATCAATGTTTATAAAATTCTGACGAAGAATTTAATTATTTTTAAAAATAACAAAATTTTTAACAAAAATTTAATTTAAAAAAAATTTCTAAACAAATTTTTGTCAATATTTCAATATTTAAAAAATTTTTTAACAACTTTTTGTCAATAATTGAAAATTTTAAACATTTTTTCGCAATAATTAAATTATATTTTCATAAATAACAAAATTATTTTGGGAAATTAAATTATTTTTATAAAAAATAAAATTCTTTAGCAATTATTTAAATATTTAAATATTTAAATAAAAAATAAAATTCTCAGCAAATATTTAATTATTCTTAAAAAAATTAAAATTCCTCGAAGAATTTGAAATATTTTTAATGCAATTTTTACAGGAATTGGTCAAAAAATATAATTAATCTTAAAAATTTAATTCCAGTTCCTTGAAAAATTCGATTATTTAGAAAAATGTTTTAATAATATTCTTTACAAGAATTCAATTAATTAAAAAAATTGAATTTTTCACAGGAATTCAATTATTATTTTCAAATATTTTAATATAATTGTTAGTTAGATAAAAATGAATTATTTTAAATACAATTTTAATTAAATTTTTTTGGAATAATTCAATTATTCTTTTAGATTTTTAATAAAATTCTTTTATTCCCAAAAATTCACCTATTTTCATAATTAATTCTTCGAAAGAATTCAATTATTTTAAAAAGTAAAAAAAAAATTTTTTGTTGAAAATTCAATTTTTCTCTAAAAAAATCTAATAAAATCGTTGTCAAGAATTTAATTCTCTTCATAAATAATTTAAAATGCTTTTTACCAATTCAATTTAAAAAAAAAATGAATCAAATTCATTGTAAAATTTAATTATTGTTAAAAAATGTTCATAATTCAATGCTTTTTAATATTGTAGATTTAAAATAGTAAATTTTCATTAAATTATCGAATTGAAATTTAGAATTTAAAAAGTTTTTTTTGTAAAAATATTCGTAAGAATTAAATTCTTTTTATGAAGAAGAAAAAAAATTTTTTAAGAATTCATTTATTGAAATTAGAATTTGCATACAATTAGATGAAGCAAATGAATTATTTAAAATTTTTTTTATAAATTTGTTCACCAGATTTATATTATTTTTATAAATATTTAAATTATTTCTAAATATATTTAGATTATTTTTATAAACATTAAAATTATTTTGATAAATATTTAGATTATTTTTATAAATATTTAAATTGTTTTTATAAATATTAAAAAATTTTTTTATAAATAATATAAAATTCTATACAAGAATTCAATTTATCAGCAGAATTAGAAAGAATAGTAAATATTTTTGATGAAAATCAGAAAAAAGTGAGGAAAATAAAAAATACTTTATGAAATTTTTGTCACTTTTGTAAAGTGTCTAAAACGAGTTTTTTTTGAATGTCAAATTTAATTTTTCGATAACAACTATTTTACTAAACAAACAACTATTAATTAATTAATTAGTTAATTTTTTATTTATTTATATTTATTTTTTTTTTTACAACTATTTTTTTCATTTAAAAAATGTTTTTTTATTTTGAAAGCTATTTTTTGCCTTTTTTTAAACTAATTATCGAGTGCAAAGTCTTTTATGGTAAAAAATCTAGAAAATCCTAAATGGGTAACAATAATAATATTTTAGATTGTAAGTTCCTTTTTTTATTTTTTATTCTACTTTTGTATTTATTCAACAGATTCTTATTTTCGAAAAACAAACAAAAAATAAATTTTTTTCCCCCTAAACAAAAAGATGCCAAACAAATGACAAAAAAAAAGAATCTTTCTCTTCACTGTTGGATCTGAAAAAAGATTTCGATTTCCATTGTTGTGTATATATGTGTGTGTGTGAGTGTGTATCGAATCGAAGCGAGAGAGAAAAGAGGTTCAAGTTGTACATTTTGCGTTTATCGTTTACTTCCAATTTATGAGACGATTTATTTCCATTGTTCATTGAATTTTTATACGCCACTACGCGAAACCTTTTCGCAGCAGAAGTCCCATGAGCTTTAACAAGCAAACAGAAAAATGAAAAAGTAAATATTGCTTTGACGTGCACTTAGATGGATTTGACAGTCACATTTTTGCTATTTGCTTATTCTTAAATAAATAAACGTGTCAACATTTAAAAAAAAACGTGGAAATTTATTAATAAAAAAAAAAAATTGTCGTAAATATTTTTCTATCTTTTAAAAGTAAAACAATTGAATTTTCTACAAAAGAACATTTTTTATTCTACAAAAATGTAAAAAAAAAAAAAAAAATTTTCTATCAGGAAAAATATTTTTTCTTTTTTCCTAAAATAATTTTATTCGTCGCAAAGTGGAAATTGTACAATCAATTTATCTGCTTTTGATGTGAGGCAAATTGTGGTTTGTATTCTATTAAGGAATTAGCGTACGATTATTGAACTGATTAGAAATAAATTATCATCCACTTGCTTCTGTTTTGCATTATAGTAAACTTCGGATATTAAAATTTAGTTATTCTATTTTCGAATCGTAAAATCGTAATAATAATAATAATAATAATAATAATAATAATAATAATAATAATAATAATATATTGTTCTTGCAAATTTTCATTTTCGTTCAATTTAATTATAAATTTTCAAGTACAATTTGAAAATAAAATCTTTTTTTTATCTTCAAATCACATTATTTTTGAAGAGGTGATTTTTACAGATGTAGAATCGTCGCACTTTGCTTTTTATATAAAAAGCAAACATTTTACTTGCACAACAGCATTATGTGGCCTAAAATCCGTGTACAAATATTTGCTCTGAATACACTGCATAGACATCATTTTTTTTTTCATCTCGCTGCTTTTTTTTTTTTGTTGCGTTTTGTAGCTGACGGAAGAAAGTCGGAATTTTTTTTTTTTTTTTTTTGCTCCACGGAAGAAATTTCGAGCCAAACGGAAAGCCAAACGAGTTCAATGGCATCCGGAATGTAGTGAGTTTATTGTCGCCACTTCCGGTCTACAACAGGAACCGGAAGTGAATGGTACATTGGATATTGAAACAGGATTTTGAACGGAGTCAAGTAAAATTTGAATTTGAATTATTTTTTTTTTTTTGGTGGTAAAAAAAATTGTTTTTACCCTCCCCATGTGTCGTTTGTTTCGGACAAAAATATAGATGTTAATTAAATGAGAGAATACTAGTGATTAATACTTGGGTGCTTCGCGAGCACTTTTTTTGACAAATTTCCAACTTTGTCGATTATCCAACTTAACTAATTTCCAATTATTTCTTTATTTTTAGTAATTGAATTTCGAGTTTTGCCTTTTATCCAATGCCACCAATTTTCATCTCTGATTTTTATACTATTTAACAAATTTACAACTTTGTCTTTTATCCAATTTAACAAATTTTCAATTTTGCCTTTTGTTCAATTCAACCAATTTATTTTCACTCAATTTTTACTTCATTTTCACTCAAAATTATTTTTTTCAGCCCATTTTCACTCCAAATTTCTTTTCACTACATTTTCACTTCACCTTTACTCACAATTTATTTTCACCCCATTTTCACTTCACTTTCACTCAAAAGTTTTTTTCATCCTATTTTCAATTCACTTTCACTTTTACTCAAAATTTATTTTCACTTCACAAGTCACTTAAAATTTATTTTTACTCTATTTTGTATTTCACTTCACTTTCACCAACAATTTATTTTCATTTAATTTTCGCTTCACTTTTCCTCCACTTTCACTCAAAATTTATTTTCACTTCACGTACAACTCAATTTTTACTTCACTTTCATTCCACTTTCACATTCGCTCAAAATTCATTTCCAATCATTTTTCACTTCACTTTCACTCCTCTTTAATTTTCACATAAAATTTATATTCACTTCATTATCACTTCATTATTTCGTTAACCAACGTTGTAGACTTTAACTTTGTATTGGGTAAGAGAATAATTAAAATAAAATTTGATTGAAGAAGAAAGTCGTCTGAAAGTGAAGTAAAAGTGAAGTAGAAATAAATTTTGAGTAAATGTAAAAAGAAAATAAGTTTTGAGTAAAAATGAAAGAGGCGTGAAAATAGAATGAGTAAAAATTTTGAGTGAAAATAAATTGTGTGTGAACGGGAAGAGAAAATGGAGTAAAAATAAATTTGGAGTAAAAATGAGATAATACAAATAATTTTGAGTGAAAGTCAAGTAAAAATTGAGTGAAAATATATTTTGCGTGAAAGTGAAGTGTAAGTAAAGCGAAAAGTGGAGTGAAAATAAATTTTGAGTGAAAGTGAAGTGCAAGTGAATTAAAAGAGGAGTGACAATAACTTTTGAGAGAATGTAGAGTGAAAATGAAGTGAAAATAAATTTTGAGTGAAATTGGAGTGAAAGTGAAGTGAAAATGGATTGAAAATAAATTTCGAGAAAAAATGAAGTGTAATTATTAAAATTACGATATTTGAAATATAGAATTCAGAATGTGTAATTCTTAGAACATGTTCCATAACCAACAGAATAATATTTTTTCTTTAAGAAAATTAATTATTTAATTCCAGAGCGATTCAGGCAGTGCCTTAATAACAGATGGAAAACGAGTGCAAACATACCTAACATGAATAAGGAATAATACAAAAATAATTAATTAAATTTTTCTCCAAATAATTCACAATATTTTCATTTAAATATATACATATTTCCTTTTGAACTTCCCCGACTGTAAAAACATTCTATTCTTATTTATTCATCGAAAGGAATCCCATTTTGCTTAAGAGCATAGCAGCAGCAGCAGCAGCAAAAAAAGCAAAAAATCTCATCTCACAAAGGAATTATCTAATGCAATTTCAACATTGATTGTTTCCTCTTCCAAAAACGGAATTTGTAAGCATCTCCAGAATAAATAAACATATTGCCTCTAATTTCAATGCTAAGAGAAATAAATTCCATTTGCTTTGGAGAATTTCGACAATTGCAATGATTGAGTTTTGAAATTGTGAAGAATCTATTTTGGGAAACGGAAGACAGATTGATTTTTGAATGAATTAGGGTTAGAGAGAGAGAAAGGGCTATAGCGAAATAGAATTACCTCTTCGCAGAATTGAAGGAATGGGAACCGAACGTAAAGAGGGAAAAGGAGAGAAAAGGAGGAGACGAGGAGAGGGAATGTGAATCCCAGTGATGATTCCTATGAGGTTCTAAATCGAGATTATGATTCTCCCAAAAGATGTTCGCAATTCAAGTCGTGTAAGTCTTATACGCTGCTGCTACTCTTACTCTCTCGCATAAATTAGGTAGCAACGAAATGTCTTATCCCTGTGATCGGAAACTTTCAGGATGAGGAGCCATTAGGTTTCCATTTCGGCTAGGAAACTGAAGCCCTGAGGTTCTAACAAGCAGCGTCTTTCGAAGGATATAGTGCGCGATCACTGACGAGTTTGTCAAAGTAATTCGTACTTGGAAGACGCGCCTCATTCCAGGCACGTACTTCTGCTGTCTCTCTCTTACTCTCTCTCTTCACTTCTTACTCATCCTTATTATCCTATATTCCTCATCCGCGTTCCTCTCCCTTCCGGATGACCCGGGACGGATCTCATCATTGTCTTAAGGCAGTCGTAATTACGAATAAGTCTCGGGATAAATTTAATTTCACTCAAAGAAGAATCGATGCAGAGCACACTAAGTCATTTGTAAAGTTTATCGATTAGGAAAAGAAAACGAAAGGCGAAATTGCTTTTTGCTCATTTAGTCATTTCAGAGAACTACATTTTCACTTAATAGGAAAATAGTCGAGTATGATGTGTCAGAAAATTTTCTACCACCGCGTCTGACTTTTCCTTTTTGCAATAATTGATTTTGGCACCAAAAAGTTCGAATCATGGAATTAGATAATTTCAGTGTTTTTTACTCCATTTTCACTTCACTTTCACTCGGAATTTATTTTTACTCCATTTTCACTTCACTTTCACTCGGAATTTATTTTTACTCCATTTTCCCTTCACTTACACTCAAAATTTATTTTCACTCCATTTTCACTTCACATTCACTCACAATTTATTTTTACTCAAATTTCACTTCACTTTCACTCAGAATTTATTTTTACTACATTATCGCAACTTTTGTTGTAATTCTCACGTATAATGAACTTCTTTCGACTTGATAAGCAGTGCCATTATCTGATTGACGATTAATTTTAGTCACGAATTTATAGAATGCAATCTGGAAACTGTGGAAAATTCATTTTCATTAATGAACAAAGTACGTATTTTGTGTGTGTGTAATTATTAGTTATTAAAATTGATTCATTGGAAATTTGTAGCAGAGAGAAAGAGAAAGAGAGAGAGAGATGGTTTTAATTAATTAAAACTAAATGTGATTGAAGGTCGTGTGACATTCGATTCGTTAATAATAAAACGAGACAAATTCTATAAAGAGAAATTCCAATATCTATTTTTGCTAATATCAAACTCGAGGATATATGTAGGTGCACCTTCACATCTGCTATTTATAATAATCTTTATTTTTGTCGATGGATTATTGAATAAGGCAACAATTCTAGTGCAGATAAATTCTTACTTATTATTTTTTTTAAATCAAATTAGTAATTTTAAAAATAGAATTTAAAAAATTTGTTTATTTCGCTAAATTCGATACGAAATTCTACGCTGTAATACTGACTACAATGGCATTCACGTCATGTCATAAAATAGACAAGATAATAAAGTAGGTAACGTCTAAGATGCTTCGTTCTTGAGAGATATTTGGATTACCAATTACTGGGAGTAAAGTCTAAAATTTCCAAAATTTTGAAATACAATTTCAAAATATGATATGTGGGTTATTTGGGGAAAATTAATTTACAGGAAGAAAAATCGCAGTTGAAATTTTTTTTTCGTAAAAATACAATTTTTTTTAGTTTTATAACCCAATTGTAGTAAAGATTTCTAAAATATTTAGAAGTGGGACATATAAGTAACGAATTTTAAATTCCAAATTCCGCATTCCAGTATTCCATACAGATTACGAATGTTTGATTTTGAATTCCGAGTTTCAGTTTCCGAATCGTACGTTCCGAATTCCATGTTCCATATTTCAGATTTCGTTTTCACCATTCTCTGTCTCGTGTCAGCAGTCCGGATTCCGAATTCCGGTTTCCATAATTCAAAACCTTATTTCCAGGTTCCGAATTTATACCCCATATTATTCGCAATGTGAATTATTATTCAATATCCCGAATCAAAAATTCTGCTATTTAAAATTCATATTCTAAATTCCGAATTCCACATTCCGCTTTTCAACTTTTGTCTCCCTAATACCAAGTTCTATGATCCTAATTTCAGATTTTAATATTAAGAATTCCGCAGTCCATATTTCGTTGTTTTAATTTAATTTTCAAGATTTTTAATCCCTGAATTCAAGTTCCGCATTCCATGTGTCAAATTTCACATTAGGATTCCTAAATCCGCATTCTGGAATTTGTATTTTACATTCGGAATCCTGAATGTAATGTTCGCAATATGGACTTCGGGATTCGGAATGTATAATACACTACAAGGAATATGAATTTGGAATGCGGAATGTGGAACTCGGAATATTAAATATAATATTCGAAGTATGGAATTCGGAATCTTAAATACGATATTCGAAAAGTGGAATTTGAAATCCGGAAGATGCATTTCGAAATCGGAAATTCAATATCTAGAATAGAAAACTTTGATATACGGAATGTGGAATTCGGAATGTCTAATTAAAAATTCGATACATGGAATGTGGAATTTGGAATCTCTAATTAAAGATTCGATATACGGAAAGTGGAATTCGGAATAACGAATGTAAAATTCGATATATGGAATGTGGAATTTTGAATGTAAATTAAAAAAAAGAAATTGGAATTCGACACTGGAATGTGGAATTGGAGAAACGGAACATGAATTGCAATTCTGGAATGTGGAATTTTTAATGAAAAAAAAAGAATTTGGAATTCGACACCGGAATGTGGAATTGGAGAAACGAAATATGAATTGCAATTCCGGAATGTGGAACTTGAACACTTGAATGTGAAATTCGAAATGTGGAATGTAGGATTTGGAATATTAAACATGAAATTTGAAATCCGGAACGTATAATTCAATATAAATAGATTATGAATTCGGAATTTAATTTTCGAGTTACAGAGTATACGAAAGGGTATTTTAGATTCTAGATATATGAAAGTAAAATTAAAAATGCGGAATGTGAAATTAAAAACCATGAATCATACATTTAAAAACAAAGAATAGGTCATTCTAAATCCGGAATGTGGAACTCGGAATCTTGAATGTGAAATTCAAAATTGAAATTTCGAATTCGAAACGTTTGGAATATTAAATTCGCAATACTGAATCTAAAATTCAAATTTCGCGGTACGGATTCCTTTAAGAGGAATTCGAAAATTTGAAAGTAAAATTAGAATTATGAAATGTGGAATTAAAAAATATAGAAGAAGGAATGCGGAATCCGCAACATCAGACTTTCAATCTTTAATGTAAAATTCGAAATCTTGATGGTGAAATTAAAAATCCAAAGTCTGTAATACAATATCTAGGATTTTGAATTTCGAACATAAAATTTGAAATACGAAAAGTGGAATTGGGAATTTTTAATTTGATATCGAAAATATAGAATATGGAATTCGGAATGTGAAACCCAGAATGCGGAACTTGGAATGTGGAATTCGGAACATGAAACCAAGAATGTGGAATTCGGAATATAAAACCCGGAATGTGGAATTTGGAATGTGAAATACGGAATGTGGAATCCGGAATATAAAACTCAGAATATGTGGAATCCGGAATGTGGAGGTCAATCAACGATACCTGGAATCCGAAATCATGAATGTGGAATCAGAAATAAGACACGTAATTGACCCCCAACAGAACTAAGTAAAATAACGTAGTACATGGTTTATTTTAGCAATCGTAAGTGATTAAATATGAATATCCTTTTAGTGACGTCAAAAATGGATGATAAAAAAAACCCTCCGCGTCTACTCCATTGACGTCATCGACTCCAAATATAAAAAATTTACTTTATGAATGCGACAACCCCAAACGTTTAATTCTTTAAAAAAAGTCAAATTGAATATAAAAGGCGAATCTCAATGGCTTTAGTTTTTAAGCGAAAAATGTTAATTCGCCAAAACGGCTACATTCTCCAAAAAAAAAACCCCGAGAACATTAAACGTGTAATCAAATGTGAATTATAAAGTGTAAGATGCAGAGATAAGGGGGTGTGGTGATGGAAACTGGGAAATGGAAAAAAATGTTGAAGGAGGATGAGTTAGGGGGTATGAAATTAAGGGGAGAGGGGCCCAAGCTTTTGCGTCCGTTATGGGGTCGCAGTGCAAATTGAAACAAATGGGAAGTTATATGCATCGTAGCACATTCCGGGTTTTATTGCCAGCTCATTTCATCTCGCTGGCACAGCGACCTCGGCTTTATCGCTGTTAGGACGTTATGGCTTTTACCTTTAGTGTCACACCAGCCTTCTTCCGCTTTCCCTACAACTTCAACGCGCTTATACGAATGACCATTTTGCGGTTGAAGGAAGAAAATGCATTTCCCTCCATACTCCAATTCATTTTGTTTCCCCAAACAGTCAAACTTTTGTTTCTTAATAGGAAGCTTTCGACTTTCTGAGTTCCAAACTATTACTATTCAGAAACGTTGAATCTTGAATGAGGGGTCAAATGTTATTAAGGGCAGGGTTCTCCTTCTCAGGCCCTCCAAAAATGCATCAATTTCAGGAATTTTTTTTTTGAAGGACAAGTGTACAGAAAATTACCTGCTTTTTGGCCAAGAGTGGCCCTCCTTTCATCTAGTTGTAACTCGTGAAATACTTCCGATATCAAAATATTCTTGTGTCCTTCCTTTTCTTTGAATATCTTATGTTGTTGGATCACAAACTTGCTGCCTATTGTATTTAATTTTTGTGTTTGACAACTTACGTTCAATCAGCTATTCCATCACTATACATTATCAATTCCTCTTCCTCGAACATCTTATGTTGTTGGATCACAAACTTGTTGCCTATTGTATTTTTGAAGGACAAGTGTACAGAAAATTACCTGCTTTTTGGCCAAGAGTGGCCCCCCTTTCATCTAGTTGTAACTCGTGAAATGCTTCCGATATCAAAATATTCTTGTGTCCTTCCTCTTCCTCCAAAATCTTATGTTGTTGGATCACAAACTTGCTGCCTATTGTATTTAATTTTTGTGTTTGACAACTTACGATCAGTCAGCTATTCCATCACTATACATTATCAATTCCTCTTCCTCGAACATCTTATGTTGTTGGATCACAAACTTGCTGTCTATTGTATTTTGAAGGACAAGTGTACAGAAAATTACCTGCTTTTTGGCCAAGAGTGGCCCTCCTTTCATCTAGTTGTAACTCGTGAAATACTTCCGATATCAAAATATTCTTGATTCTCAAGACCATAAAGATGATTTTCAAGCTAAAAAGAATTAATTTTTTCATCGTTGAGAAGGAGAACCTGTTCCTCAAATCTTCCTTCAATTGAGGGAAAAAACTGAACTGAATCGATCTGTTCAATACGATTTTTCTTATTTGGGAATTTTATTGTGTCCCATTACCTTTAAGTTTGCAAACCGCCATCGCGAACGAGTGCTGACATCATTGGGGACTGAATCGAGCGACCTGCACATTTTGCAGTTTCTCACTCTCGTCAACGAAGTAGACTGTACTCGAGTATTTGCCCCATTCCCCCTTTATACTCCATTCTTCCTCGATCTCCCCTCACAGTTCTTCTTCTTTTTTTTTGCAGAGAGTAGCTCAACGAGCTTTTTAGTTGATCGATTTTTGACGCGCCGGCATTCACCTTTTTTAAACTTGACTATTTATTTGCCTGAAAGTGTTAGAACTCTCTTTCAACATTCTTTAAATGCTTTTGGCTTTATTTCACGTCTTTTAACTTATATCCTTCAATTCTCTCACCGTATATAACTCATCATCTTTTTCACCGAAAAAAGAACCCCATCTTGCTTTTAAGATATGCATGAGAATTTCCACGGGCCACTCGGCAACTTTGTCTTGAGCAAAAGGGATTTCCATCTCTTTCCACACGAAGGTTTCAGGCTCTTCCGGTTGACGGAGCTACGCTTACTTAGACATTTGCATGGATCGCGAGGCACGTCTCGAAGAAACGTGTTAATTCACACTTTTTCTAAGACTACAGTCAGCAGTCTGTTGGACCGAGGTTAACGGAATTATTTGCAAATGTCTAGTTTCCCGGCTTCATTATTCAGTGCGGTTTTTTGAAAATTACTTTCTTCCGGAATAAGGAAATTAATCAGTATTTGAATAATTGGAAACTGATTGTAGAATATATTTGGGAAAAATTTCTTAAGGGGGAAATTAAGAATCTGATTTTCTGGATTATGTCCCGATTATTCTTTAACTCTGGGAGACGTATTTCCTTGCCATACACGATGAGGGTGGAGTTCTTAGGTTGCATGTTAAGCAACTTCTCTTGTTTCTCCCCTATTTGCTGAAATTCTTGTTTCCTTGCAAAGATTCGAAATGCTCTTGGTGGGGAAAAAATAGTTCTTGACGAAGTAATTCGTCACTAGTTGTTTCATTACTGTTTAGGAAAACTAAAGTTCCCTGAATGATACCATCGGAATTCTAATAATGATTGCCAACGGACGAAGAACTCAACACTTGTCAGATCCATAATTGAATATGTTTGTATATGGTCTCCTTTTAGTCTTCCACTCAATCAGAATTGAACGTGTTCAAAATAAATTTCTCAGATTTGCTGCTAGTGTTAACATTCCTTTTAATTTTCATAATCATGATTATGGGGAATGGAACTTTAATGAATGTACTTTTAATCTCCAAAATTAAAGTTTTTATTTAAACTATTTTTTGAATGATACATAATTTTCAAATAATTTTAATTTTTTTATTTATTTTTATTCTACTGCCCTTCACTCTTTTCTATGATAAATTTATCTGTTCCTAGAATGTTCACTAGACGTTATACATTATTTTCAGTGGCATTTCATAGAACAAACTATGGAAATAATTCATTAATTGATCGTATTACTAGAGAAGCTAATTTAATTTCTAATTGTTAATTTTGATACAGATATTGATAAACTAAAATTCTCCACTAATAGAACCGATACCTTAAAAATTCATCAAATTAAATCCCCCCTCAAGTTTATATACGATACAACCCTGAAAGGCCTCTTAACACTATCATCAAAAGTAAAACTAACAAAAAACATTTTCTATTCTTAAAAAACAACAATTCCCGTAGAACAAAACATAAACTTTTGTAGAGCATTCTCTAACCACAAAAACACATTTAGTTGCGCACAAATGAAATTAATATTCAGCGTAACATTCATAAAGAAAATTGTAGTTTACAGAAAAAATTTTCGTAAAACAGTGATGAAGACAATTTTACCGTGTGGTGTGGTACGCCTTGAAGCTGCGTACGCGAGACATGCTAGGAATACGAAAAGGGATTCTCTATATTATACATAGAAAGAGAACGAGAGAGAGTACGAAACGAGTTGTTTCACAAACTGCGCTTCGTTAGAGTAATCGGAAAAGATAACGACATAGACAATACTTTTTCCATTGACAAAGCGAAAATGTATATTCACGTTGAGTTAAAATATATAGAAGCACACAAATAAACTCTATATGAAAATCGAGAATTCCCGTTATCGGCAATTTAGTCCATATTTTATGCAACCCAATGGATTTATTCGTCCTGTTGCTTTTCAGAAGCAGCACATGTTTTCCGACAAGGCCACAACGAATTCCCCAGCGATTAGCACTAATGTGTTATATTTATCATTAAAATTACAACCACAGAAAGTCCATTTCCCTTAATTTTACAGTTAAACTACATTTCATGAAAAGGTTGCATTATATTTTCTCCTCAAATCAGGACCTAATGAACTTGTGTACATAAATTCCTAAGGGATTTTTTTTTATTCGAACAGAAAAAACTGTTTTGAACCCTAAATCCCAAAGTTATAGTTTTGAAGACTGACTTTTCCTAAAGGGGCACATCTAGTGTGAGTGCTTGCAAAAATGGTGATTTTTAGGAATTTTTTTCAGAGAATTTATTGCGTCAAATGTTTTAAAGTTTTTTTTACGTGTATATGTCTATTACTAGTGATCAATTCGTAATTTTTAAAAAAGAAAAATATTGTTTTTTTAAAAAGTTATTCGCCATCTCCCGAGTGTCCAAAAAAAGTTGTCCCACTGCTGCAGTGATTGCGGCCTTCGTAGTGACTGAAATCAAAAAAACCAAAAAGATTATTAAACTAGAAGAGATTTGGTGTACAATGACCCTCGGAAGTAAAAGAAAATCTATTCGCAAAAATAATTTTTTTCCGATTGGTCGACATTTTGCAATCCATACCAACAAAAGTGGGTGGGTACAATTAGTCTCGACCTAAATGCCAACTTCCACAACAGGAAACCCCGTGTTAGGCTGCTTTCAGATTAAATTAGATTAGATCTGACGCTGAAATTCTGGATCAATTATAATTCCCAACCCCAAAATGATGAATGGTCCCTAAAGAAACTATTTACTTTAAGGCACCTTCCGGAATGTTTCTTTTCAATTTGACAAGTAGCACTTCAGCTGAAATCAAAAGAATTTTACTAATTGTATAAATGTATGATTGTTAACGAAATATAAATATACAATGGAGACTTTAACGAGACTGGTTGGATTGTCGAGGCAACAAACACTAACCCAGCGCCGTAGTTTGCGCTTTTTTTTTATCTCTTCATAACCGCGTGTAGACCTTGCAATATATTACCGTACAGTAACGATGCACGTTGTTGTGTATACCGACCATGAAGAGATAAACAGCAGCCGGCAGATATTTGGGCCGGGGTGACGCTGCCAGGCAGTACGGTGGGTGGCTTCGTTTCAATTCAGATAGTGACGTCAGCATGGAAACTGGTTGGAAAGCGTTGTACTAGTACGAGAGACAGGCTGCCTCTGACTCTGTTTTGGAATGGGGGGGGCGAGGGGGTTGCAAAAGAGATAGAGTTAGAGAAGAGAGGGGTTTGTAAAAAACAAACAAACAAGGCCCGACGACTAGATAGCGCCGTTGAAATGTGTCTGCTTTTTTTTTTACTTCAGTTTTTGTCTTCCAAAAAAAAAATTTATCGCTGTGATATTAAAATTTACCTTAAAAAGCTGAATGGCCACATTGTAATAATGGAGATTGGCTTAGAATTTAAATATACGTTGATATAACAGATTTAAACGCATGGGCACTTAAATAGTTTGGCTATTGCAATATTGTCAGAGTTTTTACAATCAATAAAACGACCGGATTGTTTATTTTCATAACAGTTTTAGGTTTCCTAAGATTTACAGTTTGTTATCGATTATACTTCCACAAATCCAGTTCAATTAATTCCTCACAGGCTCTGTGAATGAAAACTGAAATTGTATTCTAAAATAACCTTTACCTCGAACTTGTAAAATGCAAAGGTCTGTTATTATTAGAGACGTGGGAATACGAAATATAATTCAAGTCGAAATGAATCAATGTATTTTAGGTCAGATGTTAAAAGTGCTTATCGAACCAAAAAACCGAAAGTGACAAATTCCGTAAGTCCCTTTAGGCAAACCTTAATTTATTTGTAAAATTGGGTTTCTTGGTGATCGATAATTAGATCTGCGGAGGCACCAAGTGTCTATTTATTTTTTCCTGATGCAAGGATAAAAAACCCTGCATACCTGCTTTAGACAGTCACCAATACCGACTAAAAACCTCTTCTGATTCCACTGGGTTTCGAACCTTTATCCACCTACGGAACTACCTAGTATCTTCAGACTTCGTAGATCTACTCTCTAGGTTAGTGACTCCAAAAAGTGTGTCATCAAGTTTGGCATTTATATCCATAATATTTTTTGACATTGTGGTAAAATTTTTGGAGAAACTCTGGGTTAACTGCTTTCACCAATAATGGATTGGAGTGCATACTCCAAATTGGCAGGAGACTGTGAACATTAAGAATCAGGTGATGACAGTGACCTTGACTTACAGCATCTAGCAAATGATCCATCAGGTAAAGTAGAAGTTTGCATTGCACAGTTTGGATGATAGGGATACTTTACTTAGTACACTTCTCAATATTTCAATTCAGCAAAAGGTACAACTTGCAAAAACGAAATCTCTACAAGCTTGAAAAAAATGAAACCCTTCATCAGTAACGTTATCAAAAGAATCCCTTTATTAAAGGGGTTAGTATTTAGAACAAAGTCCATTCAAAAATAGAACGTCTACCAATACCAATGCTAATGAATAATCTATAAATACAACAAATTCCAGACAATCCTCCTCCCCTGACCTTTTAAAACTAGTACAGTGAAGAGTGATGGGAAACCGTTAATCGCTTACAAAAGCCAGATTCCACTATCTTTGATGCCATCATTGAGATATTGTGTTAAAGGATTGCGGTATAAACTAGTTTCCCTCGCACAAATCTACCAAAACCTTTTGATGTTGAAAAGATTTAGTTCCTGAATTTCCCGCCTCTACAAATGCTTTAATTGAATTTTTCCCAAGTCTGTAGGTTTAAATAATATAAATGAGAATTGTCGACTATTCTAATTCGAGTTTTGAAAAATTGTTTCGCGAGTACTTAGCTTGAGAAGGTCTTAATTGTAATTAGAGTTGTCGTTCGTACGTTGCGTAAGAAGATTGAGGCGAGTGCATAAATTTCGCCGCTTAACGCCTAACGTAGTTATTTTTCAAGCTAACGGGCTTAATACGTTAAGCGACTAACGACCCGTCGCACAGAAGCGACGAGCGCGAATTTAGTGACCGACCGAATCCAATTTAGTGCCATTATATTAAATGTCTCGCATAACATAGAAGTGGGTCTACCTCCCCCAACCCTTGGTTGTAATTATATATATATCACTTGCAACTTCAGCTCTCTGGCGATAAATCCCCTTGAAGAATCTCGAGTGTTTTGTGACACATTCCCGAAATATTTTACCTTCAGGAAAAATTTTTCAAATGACCTTTATTTTTGTAGGATATTTTTTTTTTATAGCAATACTACGGAATTTTTTTTTACTCCCCCAGGTTTGAGAATGTGCGGGCCAAACTTGTTTACAGTGCAAGGAGAGAAAATAAAGACAATCTTGGCGGGAAAATATCCCGTATTGTCTAGGAGAAAACTATTTTCAAAGACGCTAGTGTTCTGAACTCCTACAGACTTCGTATATCACAAGATTTCCAGGATGACGAAAAAGATTTAAAGGCTATAAACATATTCAAACATAGTTCAAAAGAAAATAGGACGCGAGAGCTTACTTTGGCGTAAAAGCGACACCTAAATCCAACTTGAGAAAAATTTTGCCCTATAAAACTGTTTTTTTTGGGTCGAAATAAGAGATGACTCCAGACAGGACAATCGGATGTCCAACATTGAATGGAACGGAAAGTTCCGATTGGAAAATATTATTGTAATTTCTTGTGGAATCTGTAGAGAAGCGAGGATTCTTTTTTTTCCAACTGAAATACCATCATTTAAATTGATAAACATCCGGGGAATTTAAAAAAAAAAGAAGAGGTCGAGAGAATGGTTATGGAGTTGAGGGATTCGTAGAGTGTATTGTTACTAAAATAGTCCCCCAACCGAAAAGTTCGAGATCTCTGGAAAACGACCGAATTGTGTTTTTCCATTTATAACAAGAATGGGGAGGAGGACGGTACTGTGGATTCCAAAGCGCGCTAAAAACCACGCGAGAGGGAAACGTTTTCTGCGGTGACGACGTGAAGGGTTCGCGCGCGCCCACTGGAATGGGAGGGTTGACAAAAAAAAAAGAAGAGAGTGGAAAAACGGGAATTAAAACAAACGAATGGAAAAAAATACCCTCGGGAGTCTTGTTCGAGGCGACACACAAATTGAAACTACAGGACCATTTCTTGGGTGCTTTTTCCTGTTTCTCATGTCGAATGTATTAATTTCTCGCTAAGGATGAAGAAGAAGAAGAAGAAGAAGTTGGAGGAGGAGGGAAAGGGAGGTGTAAAGGTAGAGGGATTGGAGAATAAACTATCTCTGCTCGTTCCTCACTCGACTGCGAGATATCGCCTGAGGCGTAGCTTTGCCGAGCTTCTGGTCTATTTTTCATTTTCACTGAAGGTTTCCAAGTTTCATTTTAACAAAGTGCTTCCCAACGGTTTTTCTTCAAATTTCTTACAATTAGAACATGAATGCAATTTAAATCTGTCATGATAAATCTGCAGTCAGTTGCGGTTACTGGGAGTGCAATTTACTAAGGGAAACATCATTTTGACATTTGCAGGATATAATTTTTTTTTAATTCTTTATTATTAATAACTTCCATGTCTTTTAGCCAATATAACCAATTTCACGTTCTATCCAATGCAAGCAATTACCAATCTACAGGTAAATAAAATTAACAGTTTGCTTGTACATTGTTCAGAACTCAGTATATTTTACACAATTTTTAAAAACTTACTTATCCTTTTTTTAATCACAACCTTTCTTCCACTTTTAGTTTTTATATATTTTTAATATTATATTAATTGTATTAATTAAGAGCGTTTAAGTATATTTAATTTAAATTTAATTTATAAAGAAGAAGCAAGTGTTCTTCACGTTTCACTTTTATTTTCTGTAATTAACGGTAATTCTCCTGAAGCTCTTGTAAACATGGAAAATAAACCAATAGCGAGTGTTACGTCCCAAAAATATGAAAAATAACAATACTTGTTTTAGATTTAATTAAATATTTAAATTTCTATAAATCAGAATTTATTTTAAACCTGAACTTTTACGTTCAATAGCTGGGTAATACAGTCAATGATTATTTCTTTTATTTAATTCAATTAATATGGAAATGACACAAAAAAAATATTAGCAGAAATAATTCCATACATTCACATAAGACGTATGATTCATTTCCGGAATTAGAAATGTTTAAATTGACAAGAGAATGAAAGAACACAGCAAATTAAATTGGTACTCACTTTTTAATACACTTTAAAGATGAAATAAATTGTCGAAATTGGATCTGGATGCAGAGATGAAGTCGTTTGAGTTTATATATTTTCTTGAAATGTGTTTTTGTATAAAATGCAGAATTTTGGAAAACGTTAAATATGACGTCATAGTATCAGGATGTTACACGAGCGTCATTGGTGCGATTTCTGACCAATAGCGATCGTCTTTATGAAATGTCCACCAATCGCGTTCTTCTAGTTAGGAAAGTTGCAGGTGGCGCCTAGTTCGCGTTTAGCAGACGACAAAAGCACATGTTACTCACTCGGCGAAATTAGTTCCAAAGAGAGAGGAGAGTCTTACCTTCGCACATTTGCTTTTTGTAATTCCCTGCACTTGTAAGACTTGACTGTTTTAATTAAATTTATTATTACCAAAGTAGCATTTGTTTTATAATTAGTGAAGTGAACCTTCCTACGCCTTTATTAACTCATCGAGAGTCATCGTCGTCCTGCACTTGTTCTTCAAGCCAGACACAATCTCGGTAAGTCCACTCTGATATTCTCATCTGGCTCATAGTACAAAAAGGCTTCTTCAACATTTCTAGTATTTTTCAATTTCAAGAACTGTTGATGTCATCAAAAACTTGATGACCGTACCTTTTTCAAACTTAACTCCTAATTAATTCCCTACTCCTAAAATTACTATTTTGATAAAGATGTCACTTCACGCCACTAGTTGTTGAATTATAAATTAATAACCTACCCGGACTCCATCCGGTGAGGAAATTCCGTAGCAAATAAAAATATCAGCGTCTGCTAAACAAGACACAGACGCCATTTGCAACTGCGTGGGACGATACAGAATGTTACGAGTATTAATTTCAAGGATTCCCATACATATTCCCCTGAAAGATCCCCTCAAAATTTCGACGAATCCTCCCAGGCAATTTCTGTAAAAACTCCCTTCGTGGCGGACATTACAAATTTCCTATAAGCTTCCGCTATAAAGCTTCACAGATCACAGGATTTCCTACAGATTTTCTGGTTTTAATAGGAAGTCTGACGGAATTCCTAAAGAATATCCAGAGGGCACTTTCCAAGAAAGCTTTTCAACTGGGTCAAAGTGAGAGATCCAATATGGAAATTGTTTTTAATTCAGTGAATTCGTTCCCAGATTTCTAAGATCCGTTAATTACGAATCCACCAGCGGATTTTCACACCATGATGAATGTCGTGAATCGATTTTTTGAAAAAAATTTCCCTCAAGAGTGATCATTCTACTTTTGGAAAATCATCCGTATAATAAAATTTAGTTCACCTAACGAGAAAGTAAGAAGGAGCGAGAGAGACTGTTAGGGAGGAACTGTAACTCAATTAGGCTCGGGACTGAAAACATAAGAACTTCTGGGTTTCTTGAAACTTGAAAACGAGTTTAAGTTTCGTGTGCCATTCCTTGCTTACCGCGAATTGTAGAGAAAACGGCAAATGTTTTGTCACTCTTCAACCTAGAGGTAGAACCAATGTTGAAAGAGAATTATTTTAGAAATTAATTCCGTTATGAAGAATTAATTGGATACAGTTTTATGCTTCGAAATTAATTCCAGAAGAATCTAAAAATATTTAGATAATTCTCTAGGGGGATAATTTTGTTCGTTTTTGTAAAGTTTAATAAAGGTGCTGATAGTAGTAGTAGTAGTACATTAATTTATTTGTTAGATTAAATGTTCCATTTCGTTTTTTATAGGTTTTTAGAAAAAGATTTCAATCAGTGAAAGAAAAGGCTGGTGCTCGTAAAAGAAGGTCGTTTCATACTGGCACGATAAGGATGCATGTCCATCAGTGGCAGTGAAGCGGCAACATAGGTATCGTGGCTATTATCGTCTCGTTGATCAACCCCATATCTCGGGCAGCTCGCGTAAATGGCGCGAACATCCGCGAGGTACTTCCTAACTTATCGTCTAAGGAAGTACCTCCCTTGCTCCTATTTCCCTCTTCCTCTCCCATCTCACCGCTATTGACTAAATCTTCTCCCTTTAGCTTTTTCAAGCTTCTCGAGCTCCATTGCCCCTCTTCCTGAATAAACTCGCAAAAAAAAACTACCATCTTTAAACTGAAAAGTATCAGCAAAACGGAAGACGAGTCTTTTCAGGTTTTTTTTTTTTTTGAAGCATCAAGTGAAAATGTCGTTCGAAAAGAGTTGAAGACGAGAACTTTAAAAACTCCATTTGGATTTATTGGTAAAAGTATTACCAAAGTATTTGTTGTGGTCATTTCGTTTTTGCAAAGTTGTACCATTTTCCTGAATTGAAAAATGTCATCTAGGTTAAATATTGAGACGTGTACTAAGTGTGGTAGGAACATTGCACATTGTGTTCTTGTAAACTTCCCTATCATCCAAAATGTGCAATGAAGACTTCTACTTTACCTGATGGGTCATTTGCTAAATGCTGTAAGTCAAGGTCACTGCCATCGACTGATTCTTAATGTTCACAGTCTCCTGCCAATTTGAACTACATTATGGGTGACTATCCCGAACTGTCTTTTGGATGACATCCAGAAATAATCAAAATTCTATCACGCAAACGAAAATCTACTATCACAGTACAAACATGTAGGTCAACAATTAACCAACATTCTCCAAATCTCCTAAAACCCTCTTCCTCATCATCCAAACTGTGCAATGCAAACTTCTACTTTACCTGACGGATCATTTGCTAAATGCTGTAAGTCAAGGTCACTGTCATTCCGTAGGTGGATAAAGGTTCGAAACCCAGTGGAATCAGAAGAGGTTTTTAGTCGGTATTGGTGACTGTCTAAGGCAGGTATGCAGGGTTTTTTTATCCTTGCATTTTGTGTTGAGCCCGAAATACCCCAGTGAAGTGGGATCTTCCTGGGCATGCGATAAATGCATTTTCCTCTTCCACACCGTGAAAAAGAAAATCTTGAGAGTAGAGTGGTTGACTTGAGGAATCCTCTTGCTATTGTTAGGGACAAACTTGATGAGTATGATGCGGGATGTTCTTACTACTCTAGGCTAAGTTCTGCATCAATAAAATTTGTCGATCGGGCCGAAAGAAATTGTAATCTAGTTTTGTTTAATCTTCCTAAAGCTAAAGTTCCAAAGACTGGTACCTTAAAAGCTGTTGTCATTAACAAATTCAAAAAGTTTACTAAATCAACTGATCTTGATGGAATTCGAACATTCAGAAACTGTCCCTTGTTATATGTCACCTAACGAAAACATTTAATGTCACCTAACGAAAACATTTAGTTTGTAGAACTAGAAATACTACAAAAAGACTTCGTACCGGAAATATTGAAATAATTATTCCAAACAAAGATTTACTTTTTATCACTTTTTGCTTCGAGGAATACTGCATTTCAGCAAACACTAAATAATATCTTCCGGTAAATGAAGGGAGTACATATTTTAATGGAAAGCATTTGCAGATAGTGAAAATGGAGAGCAGGGATTTTCCCTCGATGAGCGATGGAACGGCGCGAGGGGTCAAAATGGAGAATGAAAATCCAGTGCCGAGTCAAATTCGATCTTGCAAACCATGCGAGAGATACCGCGGTCGCATGTCCCTCTAAAACTGCGGGATAATCCGTTTAGAGCGTTTCCTGCATTCATGCATGCATAGAGTCGAGCGGACATTTGCCCCGGTCAACGGTATTCGCGTCCACCTCCTCCTCCACCTCCTCCTACAAATAGTCGTCAGTAGGTGAGACCCGAGGGTTTAGCATCCAAATGGCGGCAATTTGCAGCAGGTGATAAAGGTGATAAAGGTGACACAGTGGTTGCGAGTTGGTTGGGACCCCCTGCAGTACTCCCCGACCGCCTGCCGAGGCGCTAAGCCTCTAAATAGCTACCCCTTCGACGCCCAGCACCGACAACAAAGCAGAGTCGAGAGGGACGAGCGAATATAAACGATGGCTCTCGTCTAGCGATGGCTACGAATCACTCTCTTTATTGATGTCTTCAAAGACTTCGAAAATTTGGAAATTAACTTTTTTTTAAGGGGGAATTGTTTTGGATATAAATTTTTTTACTCCCAATGGTATAATTTGATAATTTTTTATATCCCCAATAGCTACCAAATGGTAGTCTTAAAGATATCATACGATAAAAAAAACTCTGACAGTTCAAGAAGCTAACTATTCGTCGCCAAATACGAATAGATTGATAATTTTCCATAATCCAAAATGGCGAATCCAATATGGCGGATTTCTTAAATTCCTTTTAAAATTAATCGTAATTCGTTACTCAGGGTTCTTTGGGGTCGTTGATAAAGAATCCGTTATCAGCTTTTTTCCCTACCTTTCTTCTGGTTACTAAAAACGAATCTAGTTAATTTTCAAAAATTCAAAATGGCGAATCCAATATGGCGGTTTTCTTAAATTTCTTTTTGAATCACTTGTAAATTATTACTCTAGGATTTTACGGGTAGTTGATAATAAAACCGTTATTAATTTTTTATTATGGTTCTTAGGGTCACTGAGAAAGAATTTAGTGAATATTCAAAAAATTCAAAATGGCGGATCCAATATGGTGGATTTTTTAAAATTTCTTTTAGATTTACTTCTAATTTGTTAATCGAGGATTTTTTTGGTCGCTGATAATGTATTCGTTATTAGTTTTGTCATTCTGTTCTTCAAAGAAATCTAGAAAACATTAAAAAATCCAATATGGCGTATCCAATATGGCGGATTACTTAAATTCCTTCTAAAATGACGTGTAGTTTGTTACTCGGAGTTTTTTGGAGTCGCTGATAATGAATCCGATATTAGTTTTTTCTTATGGTTCTTAGCGTCACTGAAAACGAGCATAGTTAATATTCAAAAATTCAAAATGGCGAATTCAATATGGCGGAATTTTTAAAATTCCTCTCAGATTTAATTCAAAATTCGTTACTCAGGGGTTTTTCGCGGCGCTGATTATGGATCTGATATCAGTTTTTTTTTCTTACGATTCTTAGAGTCATTGAAAACGAATCTAGATAATATGGAAAAATTCAAAATGGCAAATCCAATATGGCGGGTATTTTTAAATTCTTTCAGATTTACTTGTAATTTGTTAATGGCGGACATGAACATAACAAAATTGTCTAAATTCGCTTGAAACTTGTTACTCGGGGGTTTTTGGGGTCACTGATTTCGAATCTGGTGTCAGTTTTCAAAAATACAAAATGGAGGATTCAAAATGGCGGACTTGAAAATTAAAAATTGTCTAAATTCGCTTGAAAACTGTTACTCGGGGGTTTTTGGGGTCGCTGATTTTGAATCTGGTGTCAGTTTTAAAAAATACAAAATGGAGGATTCAAAATGGCGGACTTGAAAATTAAAAATTGTCTAAATTCGCTTGAAACTAGTTACTCGGGGGTTTAGGGGGTCGCTGAATACGAATTTGATGTCAGTTTTCAATAATTCAAAATGGAGGATTCAAAATGGCGGACATGAAAATTAAAAATCGTCTAAATTGACTTGAAAACTGTTACTCGGGGGTTTTTGGGGTCGCTGATTCCGAATCTGGTGTCAGTTTTCAAAAATTCAAAATGAAGGATTCAAAATGGCGAAGTTTTATTTTTAATTCGTTGTGATTTTTCTCTAATTTGCTAAGTAGTATACTAATTTCTATTGGGTATGGAAAATATGAACGCAAATGTCGTTTATAGACATCGCTAGTTAGAGACTAACCAATAGAGACACAAGCGAGGAGAGGACTGCCTGTGTATTGGAAAACAATTCCAGTGTTCGCACCTGGACTTGTGTGCTTAGTTTCAACTTCGTGTCACGGAATATCTAATATCCGTGCACTTCCTGCGGGATAATTAGGAGCTTAATTTTCCCTACTCTAACTATTGTCGAATTGCTTCAATAATTTTCGAAAAACAATTCATTATAATCGAAAATAAATTGCAAGGGGGAAATTTTATTTTAAACCTTTTTTTTCTCTATCTCTATTTCATATAAATAAAGTATATATATATATAATTTTGAGGATAAATCGTAAAATTGCATCACATATATAAGTTAGGGAATTTCTGCAAATTTATTATCTTTAAAAAAAGAAAGAAGAGAGAGAGAGGAAAAAAAGGAAAAATTTTTGCAAGCTCTGGGAATTTATCCTGAGAACTTGGAATAGAAAGAGAGAGAGAGAGTCTTTGGCGCTCTATGTATTTCGTGGCAGACAGTTTCACAGGATCTTAAAAATGGTGCAATTGTCTGTCGAGTAAGCGAAATGCAAAGCCCTCTTCTTCAAAAGGCAAGGACGTGAGGCGCCATAGACGATTCAAGTCCGAGGGAATTTAAATTCCTTTAGAATACGAAAGAGAAATTTTCTTTCGAATTGGTATCTTTTGTATCTTTCAATTTTCATTGTTAAAAAAAAAAT
This sequence comes from Leptopilina myrica (nomen nudum), assembly GCA_032872475.1. NCBI lineage: Eukaryota > Metazoa > Arthropoda > Insecta > Hymenoptera > Figitidae > Leptopilina > Leptopilina myrica (nomen nudum). The sequence continues at coordinate 4,492,320 of CM065466.1, read as the reverse complement.
TTTTTTCTACATATATATTTGGGTATTAGTTTTATTACCCTGAAATATTTACCAGATGGTTCGAGAATCAGAGTCTATTTAACAGACGAAAATTTAAATTTAATATAATAATTTTTTTTATCGTAATTCTGGAGTGAAATTTTTTTTTTTTTGCACTAAAGTGTAAATCCACTATAGTGCAGATTATTTTGTAGAAAAAAATTTATTCACAGTAAAATTATTTCTAGTGACAAAATTTCATGTATAAAAAATTAAAAAATAATATTTTTTTCTAGTCTTTTCGCTGAGAAATCATTGCAGTTAGAAGGCCATTGATCATATTCTCTCATTTCCTTGGAATTGAAAAGTGAACTAATGTTATTAGTGTAACGTCTCATTTTAGTAGAAAGAGAATGAAAGTTCGCGTGCAAAAGCGAGGATTGAAAGTAACCCTCTCTTTGTTTTGTCGAGCGCGTCCACATAAACAATATGGGCCAAGTAAACTTACGACTCTCTCTCTCTCTCTCTCTCTCTCTCTCTACATATATATGAACGAGAGTTAGTATTTCAATTCAAGTACATTTGACATCTACCCCTCACTATTTGCCTATATCGATCGCAACTCCCTTTTCCTTTCCCCTTCGCCTTCTTTATGAAAACAAGGAAACGCATTTCATCGCATTCATCTATTCATCTCGGTTTCCCGTAAAATAAATATTTATGTTCACAATAAAAAAAAAATTGACACGATTTTGCAATGATTATAAATTTTTTTTATATTTACGTTTGCTTTATGAAAAGTGTAATATGTTATCCGACGAATATCCTCTCGATATTGAGAGAAAAATGTTAAGGATAACTCTAGAATATCTCGAGGATATCTTAGAGATAGCTTAAAATATTTAAGGCTATCATTAGATATATTAAGGATATCCTGAGGACATCATAAGATATATTAAGGATATCTTGAGAATTTCTAAAGATATCTTAGGTATATCCTGAGAATATCTTAAGATATCTTAATGATATCCTGAGAATATCTTGATGATATCTTAATGATATCCTGAGAATATCTTAAGATATCTTAATGATATCCTGAGAATATCTTAATATATTTTAAGGACATCCTGAGAATATCTTAAAATATCTTAATGATATCTGAAGGATATCCTAAAGATACCCTGAGAATATTTTAAGAAATTTTTAAATATTTTAAGAATTCTTAAAACATATCTGAAACCATTTTCAATTTTAAAACCATTCTAAAGACATCCTCGGGATATCTTTAAAATATTTTAAGATTTACCTAAAAATATTTTTTAGTTTTCTTAAGAAATTTTATGATATTTTTATAATTTTAAGGATATCTTAATAAATTCTGAAATATTCTATGAAACTTTGTGAAATGAATGAATGAATGAAAGGAAATGAAAAGATATTTTAAGGTATCTTAAGAAATTTTAATACATCTTAAGGCTATTTTAAGATAGCGTAAGGATATTCTAAGGATATATTAATAAATCTTACATTTTTTTAAGAAACTTTAAGGCTATTTTAATAAACCTCAAAATATTTTAAGATATATTAAGAAATCTTGAGAAATTAAAAAATATCTTAAAGCTTTTTTTAAGATATCGTAAGGATATACTCTGAAGATATATTAATAAAGCTTAAGATATCCTAATAAATCTTAAAATATCCTTAAATATCTTACGAAGTTTTAAGATATCGTAAGGATACTCAAAAGATATCTTAATAAATCTCAAAAACTCAGGATATCTTGAGGATATTCTGAAATAAACTTAAGAGGATATCTTAAGAAAATTTAAGATAAAAGATATCTTGAGGTTACCTCAAGATATCGTAAGAATACCCTAAGGATATCTTAGTGAATCTCACGATATCTTAAAGATATCTGAAGAATATTGTGATGGTATTTTAAGTAATTTTATGGTAACTTAAGGATATTTTAAAGACATATTAATTTAATTAATAGTGTCTATTAAAATACTATTAAAATTTTTTTAAATTATTAAACATCTCCAGGACGTATACACCAAAATATTTCCAATGACAATAAAAACATTTTTGAACTCTATCTCATTGACTTCATAACTATTTAAATATTCTGTGAATATCCTAGGATAACTCCTGAACGTAAAATTTCAGTAAAACTAAAAAAAATTACTGTAATATTTAAAAAATATTAATGTAAGATTAAAATTAATATTAATATTATTAAAAATAATAATAATATTGTTAAAATGAAAATTAATATTAATGTAATATTTAAACAATGTTATTGTTAAAAAATAACATTAATGCAATATTAAAAAAATAATTGAAGTTATTTTAAAAGTAATATTAAATTAATACTAAGGTAATATTACAGAAATATTACATAATTTTTATACTTTGAAGTTCAAACATCTGTTAATGAGTGCTATTAAATTTTTTTTTGCAACTAATAACCGTATGAACTGGGAAATATATATATTTTTTTTATTATATTTTGGCGAAATTCTGTAATATTTTTTTATAGACTCAGCATTTATTATTTACAAGCTAAAGAGAGTTTGTATAATATTAAAAGCATTCGCTTCGCCAAAGTTAAAGCTTTATGAGAATTAAAAAAAAAATCTCTTGGTTAAATTCATAATAAATTTTTAATTATCCTTCAATATCACAGTACGAAACAGTTTTGATATAAATTTTTTATTTCAATTCATAATTTATATCTTTCCTGAAAATTTTTTTACAACAAAAAATAACAATTTTGCAAGAAATTTTTGAATTTTAATTAGGCTTTAAAAAATTTTACTGAATTAAATGATTTTTAATTATTTTCTAAAGTAATAAAATTTTTGAGGAATTCAATGATTTTCTAGAATAATAAAATGTTTTAATGAATTCAATGATTTTATAAAGTAATACAATTTTTAATGAATTCAATGATTTTATAAAATAATATAAAATTTCCATAAGGAATTCAATTATTTACAAAATTTATTTATAAATTTCTTCGCAATAATAGAATTATATTTTTCATAAATAGTGCATTTTTTTTAATTCAACTATTTTCAAAAATAATAAAATTCTTTTTACAAAACTCAATTCTTTTTATAAATAATAAAAGTACACAAAATTTTAACTATTTTTAATGCAATTTTCATCGATTTCCTCGAAAAATGTTATTCATGAAAATTTTATTAAAATTCGTCGAAAGAATTCAATTATTAAAAAATTTATTTGACAAACTCCTGTAGGAGAAAATTTAATTCTGATAAACATTCAATTATTCATTGTTGCCTCTTCAAGAATGGTTTATTATTTGAGAAATTATTACTTCATTTTTATTTTTTTAAATAACTTGAAATTTTTACTTCTGTAATATCAATTCTATTGCAGAACAATTCTGACGAAATGCGATTTCAGATAAAATTGAAAATTGGTTTTAAAAATTTTACAGAACTTTGTTGACAAATTATAAAAAATAATTCATTTAAAGAAAAATTTTAGTTATAAATTCTAGAGACAAATAATTTAATATAGAAATAATGAAAATAGTTTTCAAATAAAACTATTCAGGTTTCTAAATTTTGAAAATTGTTTTGAGAGGTAATTGGAATATTTTTTTAGGGTCAGGAAAAAAGTAAAAATTCTCTCTGGATATCAGGGAAGAATAAAATGAAATTTTTGTTATTCTGATGCTACGATTTCTGTAAGTTTGTTTGCAAGCTTGACAGGATTGTATGCCAAGATTTCTACAAGCTTGCTTACGAGCTTGACAAGATTATAATAAAATTGCAAATTTTATACTAAAATTACAAATTTTATACTGAAATTACAAGTTTTATACTAAAATTACAAATTTTATACTAAAATTACAAATTTTATACTAAAATTACAAATTTTATACTAAAATTACAAATTTTATACTAAAATTACAAATTTTATACTAAAATTACAAATTTTATACTAAAATTACAAATTTCATACTAAAATTACAAATTTTATACTAAAATTACAAATTTCATACTAAAATTACAAATTTTATACTAAAATTACAAGCATGTCAAGATTGCATGCTAAGATTTCGGCAAGCTTGACAAGATTTCATTCAAAAATTGTATTACAATCTTGACAAGATTTTGTGATAAAATTGTATTACAAGCTTGTCAAGATTACATGCCAAGATTTCTCAAAGCTTTTTTGCTAGCTTGACACTTGCAAACAAGCTTACAAAAGAACTTGGAATATACAAAGACTTTTTCTAAGCTTGTTTGCAGACTTGAAAATATAGCATGCTAAGCTTTTTATTGCCAGCTTGTACAGACTGTGTGTCAAGAAAGCCTGTTTGCTAGCTTGATGCCTGTAAACAAGCTTAGAAAAGATCTTAAAATACTCTTAAGACTTTTTGTAATAGTTTTTTGCAGGCTTGGAAATATAGCATGCTAAGCTCGTATTGCAAGCTTGTAAAGGTTGTATGTCAAAAAATCCACAAGCTTGTTTGCTAGCTTGGCAAGACTATGTTCAAAGATTTTTTGTAATACTGTTTGCCAGCTTGTCTCAGAATGTATACACTCTGAGATTTTTTGTATTAGTGTTTGTAGGCTTGGAAATATAGCACGCTAAGCTTGTATTACAAGCTTGTGAAGATTGCATTCCATGGAATATTTCTTTGGCACGCAATTTTGTTGCAATTGTGTTTGCTAGTTTGGCAAGACTACACTTTGAGATTGTTTGTAATAGTGTTTGCAAGCTTGGAAATATAGCAGGTTAAGATTGTATTACAAGCTTGTGAAGATTGTATTCCATGAAATATTTCTTGGCATGCAATCTTGTTGCAATTTTGTTGCAATCTTGTTGTAATCTTGTTATAATCTTGTTTGACAGCTTGGCAAGATTACAGTCTAAGATTTTTTTTAAGCTTCTTTGCAAGCTTGGAATGATTGTATGCCAAGCTTGCGGTAAACTTTAGTGTTATCCGGAGAAAAAAAAATTGTTTCAGTATTTTTTTTTTTTGAAAAAAAATCTCAACTCTGGGTGGGAATGATCCATTTGTAATAGTGGAATGACTTTCATTACAGATTAGTCGAAAATTGCCATTTGGCTTATTTCTGAGCGGAGATATGGTTTTAGGCAGTTTACAGCGAGAATGGCAGGTAGCGAGTGGATGGGGATGGGAGCGAGCCACGAGCTATCGACTGATAGCATGTAGGAGGATAGGATTAGTCGACCACAAACTAAATTGGGTTTCTGTACAGTCCCCGGCAAATTCTTCCCACCATACTTATACAATATATATATATATATACACAACTAAAATGGTATTTGGACATTGGGAAGTGAAAATCCAAGTGAGAGAGAGTGAGAGAGTAAGAGATTCAAGCCAGAGATAGAAATTAGAAAAAAAGAGTTGGAGAAAAAAAAATAAAAAAAATAAAAATGAAAGAAGTGGGTAAACTGAAAGCACTGCACAAGAGAAAGAGAAAGAGAGAGAGAGATTACACGTTCACCTTTTTCCAATTAAACGATTTTCTTTCTCGCCCTCGAGTGGAGGAAAAAAAGGACGTGATTTCGTTTGTTTACTTCACATTGTTTGCACACTCTCTCCTTTGACGGTTTTCTTTATTTCAACATTCGTGAGTGACAAAAATATCGCCTTCATTTTTATCCTCATATGAAAACTTTTTCTATTTCCTTCTTCTTCTTCTTCTTCTTCTTTTTTTTCCTTTCTGTAAATATTGAATGAAAAAAACTGTGGAGGGGGGAAGTTAGTATTTTTTCCTCTCCATTAAAATAAATACGATGAAAATCAATAAATATGTTCGTTACATTTTTTCCCTTATTTCTATTTTTCGGTGGGTTAAAAAAGTTTCCGAATAAATTATTAACCCTCTCTCTCTCTCTCTCTCTCTTTGTTTGTTTTCTCTCATAGATAAAAAAAAATTCTCTTTTTTCGTCCAATAAAAATACATTTAACTTTCAAATTCACTTTCTCCGCATTTTCTATACTAATAAATTTTTTTTTTTACAAAGCTTCCTTTGCTTCGTTTTTGTTTTATTTTGTTTTGTTGCAAATAGTGAATTTTTATCGATGTGCAGAAAAAAAGAGGAATCCAAGGGGTATTTTTCAGCTCTCACTAAAAGGTAATTACTTTGACTAAAGAATAATCAATAAACTGATGGGAAAAAATTGATAGCTTGCCGTGTGTGTTGTTGAAAGTGTGCGCGGCGCGGGGGCTTTGAAACGAAATATAGTTAGAATCGACACTCCAAATAACCAAGTGGAAGGCAAAAGAGAACTTTGACTTTGGTTTGATGATTTCAGTTTTCTTTCTCCTTCTCTCAAAACTATAGGGGAAAAAAAAGAAAATAGTGTCATGTGTTTTTCTTCTTATAGAATTGAAAAAAAAATTTCTCAAATACTTCAGATTTTACGATTTTTCTTTCATATTTTTCGTATATCTAGACGGTTTTTTAAATTAAAAAAAAAAACTAGACAAATTAAAAAAAAAAATTTTTTTAGTCATGAAATATAAATGGGAGGAAACAATTTGTAAGCAATGCGAATAATTATCGATGAAAAAAAAATAACATTAGAAATTTTTTTTCCTTTTGCATAAAAAAAAAATAAATTGGAGCAAGAGAAAAAAAGAGAATTTTTTATGTTAATTTTTCTTATCTGCAATTAATATATTCTTTAGAGAGAAAGAGAGAGAAACGTTATAGTTGCGAAGGTATGTTTATCATCTTATATAAGATTTAGCACATGAATTACATAGGGTCGATGATGGTATGCTTTTACCCTTTCTCGAGGGAAGCTGTAGTTCGTTAGTCCGTGATTTTATATTCAGATCCCTTCTCTTTTGCACAGAAACGACTTTGATCGAATTTCCGGAACTCAAAGCAACACCTGGACGTCATGAACGAATTAATAAATTAAAAAAGATTCCATTATTTTACATTTAAAAAAAATGTATTTAGAAAAAAAAATTTAGCATGAAAATAAAAATTTTACCCTCTGTTTCATTGTTTTAAATTAAATTATTAATATTATTATTTGTTAATTTTAATTAAATAAATTTAAAATCTCTTGAAAAGTTAATATTATGCAAAATATTTATTGCCATTTATTTAAAGCTTTATAAGTTGCAAATTTAAGGAAAGAGGCATTAGTAACACCCACTTGCATATTGATACGAATTTGCAGGAAAATTCAACGATTTTTTCAAAATTCGTCCGCCATATTGGACCCGCCATTTTGAATTTTTAAATTCTGACGTCAAATTCGTAATCATCGACTCCGTGAACCCCCAGATATTAAATTTTAATTAAATTCAACGATTTTTTTAAAATTCGTCCGCCATATTGCATCCGCCATTTTGAATTTTCAAATTCTGACATCAAATTCGTAATCAGCGACTCCGAAAACCCCCAGATATTAAGTTGTAAGTAAATTCAACGATTTTTTCAAAATTCGTCCGCCATATTGGATCCGCCATTTTGAATTTTTAAATTCTGACGTCAAATTCGTAATCAGCGACTCCGAAAACTCCCAGATATTAAATTGTAAGTAAATTCAACGATTTTTTCAAAATTCGTCCGCCATATTGGATCCGCCATTTTGAATTTTTAAATTCTGACGTCAAATTCGTAATCAGCGACTCCGAAACCCCCCAGATATTCAATTGTAAGTAAATTCAACAATTTTTTCAAAATTCGTGCGCCATCTTGGTTCCGCCATTTTGAATTTTTAAATTCTGACATCAAATTCATAATCAGCGACTCCGTAAACCCCCAGATATTAAATTGAAAGTAAATTCAACAATTTCTTCAAAATTCGTCCGCCATATTGGATCCGCCATTTTGAATTTTTAAATTCTGACGTCAAATTCGTAATCAGGGAGTTTAAAAAGCCCCTAGATTCCAATTTCTGGGACAATTCGACAAATTTTGTGAAAATATGTCCGCCATACTGGATTCGCCATTTTGAATTTTCGAAAACGGTCTTTAGATTTATAATTTAGCGTCCTTGAAAACCCCTAGTTACCAGAAAGTTAGAAAAATTTACCCAATTTTTTAGTAATTTGTTCGTCCTATTGAATTTTTTGAAAAATGAAGTTTATTTTCGTAATTAGGGACTTAAAAAACACTTTTGATACAAATTTATATCTAAATCCTGTTAAATTAAAATTTTAATCTGCCATATTGGATCCGCCATTTTGATTTTTTTTAAAAACGGACTTCAGATTCGTAATTAGCAATCGCAAAAACCTCTAGATAGGAAATTGAAAAAAAATTAAATTACTTTTTCGAAATTCATCCGCCATCTTGACTAGCTTGGCAAGATTTCAAGCTGAGAGTTCCAAGCTTGTAAAAAAATGCAAGCCAAGATTTATGTAAGCTTGTTAAAATTGCATAATAAACTTGTATTAAAAGTTTGCCAAGATTGCATAAGAAAATTGCCAAGCTTGGCGAGGTAGCATTTTCAAATTTTATCGCAAGCTTGATTTCCAGTTTGACAAGATTGCAAACTAAGTGTTCTTAAAGCTTATGCTGTTTTGTCAAGATTGTCAAGATTGCATCCCAATATTACTACAAGCTTGTATGCAAGATTGAAAATTTAGCTTGTGATTCAATCTTGTCAAGATTGGGTGCCAAGTGTTAACCAAGCTTGTTTTGCAAGCTTGGAAAAATTTAATTTTAGTACTTTTGAAAGCTTATTTGCAAGCTTGTATATACAAGATTGCAGGTCTAGCTTGTGATTCAAACTTGTCGAAATTGAGTGCCAAATGTTTACCAAGCTTGGTAAAAATAAAATTTTAGCATTATTGAAAGCTTGTTTGCTAGCCTGACATGATTGTTTGCTATGATTTTTGCTAGTACGTTTTCAAGCTTGGCCAAGCTTGTCGCAAAGTTCACTGTTATCTCATTTTTTGAAAATTGTTATAATATTTTTTGTTCTAAAAAATATCATTTCAACTCCAGGAGAGAATGATTAATTTGTAATAGTGGGATGACTTTTATTCGCCATGTTGAATCTTTTGAAAACGGACATAATAAATGTCTGTAAATGAAAATTTGCTTTTGATGAAAATCCAGAATTTTTCAATTTTTTTTTGCAGAGAACATTAAAAATTAATTATTAAAAAAAAATGGGGAAATTGGTTAATTGTCCCATTTTTCTATATCTAATCCGTTTTCTCTCTACTCTTCTTACTTTAATTCTTTTTTTCTTAATTTATTTACCATTCTTGGGATTTCTCCTCCAACGAAATCCTCAAATCTTAATTCCCAATGACCTTTTTCTTTTTCCCTCACCGTCTATTCCATTGAATTTTGTTAATTCACCCACTTCCCTTTCTAATCCCAGATTCCTTCATTCTTTTCTCCCTCTTCAATTTGTCTAATCCCTTTAACACTCCTCTCTCCTTTCTCTACCTAATCTCACCACATGTTTCCTGTTTATCTCTTTCCTCAAATCCATCCATCTTATACCTCTTTTCACATAGAAAGAGCGCGAGACGTACAAGTTCCACAAATAGGATTAATTTTTATTTTCCATTCGATTTTTTAATTTTTATTTCGGAAAAATTCGTTAATTACAATAAAAATTCGAATTCATATCAAGATTTAGGAGAAAAGTTGCAAAAGAAAGGAAAAAAATTGTTTCCAAACGAAATAAGGAAAAATTTTCCAAATCTTGTTCCCAAAGGAGGATTTAAAAAAAAATTGTTTTATACATTAATTTAGATGAGAATCTGGAGAAAACTGTTGATGGGATTAATGAACAGTATTGCTTTGCAGTTAATTTCGCATGTTTTGGGATTGATTTTAGTCTATATTCGTGCCATAAGGAATGTTCTTTCACATATACAATATATATATATATATATATAGAGAGAGAGAGAATAATTTCCTATGTGAATTTGCGAACAGCATAAACCGTAAATTAGGAGAGCAGGAGGAGTTATATAGTCGTATTATCGAAACTGGCCAATCAGAATCGTGCACGAGTTTCTGAACTTTGCGCTATATGACCAAGCTGTACAATTGACATGATTCAGACCAGAGTACTAGGGTCTGTCGTAGTCGATTTCCGTTCTACAGAATCACGGTAATTGGTTGGTTATTACGCCGCCAATATCGCTCATTTCATGCGGGACGTGACTTCTACGGTGTAATCTTCGAAATCTCATCATTTTCATCATAAATAAATTTAGAAACCAAGATCCACATCTCATGTTGCTCGCAAAATATCCCACAATATTAATACAATCTACTGGAGTTCGTCAATTTTTATTTTTAGAATTCATCATTTTTTCCCAAATGTAGAAAAAGAAAATAGAATAAGAAATAGTGACGTATAGAAAAAAAAGTTTATCTCTATATCAGGAAAATCCAAATTCTAAGTAAATTCGCCAAGAATTTAAACAAAAAACACCCATATTGGATCCGCCATTTTGAATTTTTGAAATCCGACGTCAAATTCGTAATCAGCGACTCCGAAAACCCCCAGGTATTAAATTTTAATTAAATTCAACGATTTTTTCAAAATTCGTCCGCCATATTGGATCCGCCATTTTGAATTTTCGAAAACCGACTTTAGATTCGTAATCAGTGACCCCAAAAACCCCCAGATATTAAATTTTAATTGAATTCAACGATTTTTTCAAAATTCGTCCGCCATATTGGATCCGCCATTTTGAATTTCCGAAAACCGACTTTAGATTCGTAATCAGTGACCCCAAAAACCCCCAGATACCAATTTACAGAAAAATTCAAGAATTTTTTCAAAATACGTCCGCCATATTGAAGCCGCCATTTTGAATTTTCGATAACGGTCATTAGATTCGTAAGCAGCGACCTTGAAAACCCCCAGATAACAATTTTTAGGGAAATTCAACCATTTTTTCAAAAATCGTCCGCCATATTGGATCCGCCATTTTGAATTTTCGAAAACCGACTTTAGATTCGTAATCAGTGACCCAAAAAACCCACAGATATTAAATTGTAATTTAATTCAACGATTTTTTCAAAATTCGTCCGCCATATTGGATCCGCCATTTTGAATTTCCGAAAACCGACTTTAGACTCGTAATCAGTGACCCCAAAAACCCCCAGATACCAATTTACAGGAAAATTCAAGAATTTTTTCAAAATTCGTCCGCCATATTGAAGCCGCCATTTTGAATCTTCAAATTCTGACGAAATGTAGGAAACTTGAACAATTTCTTCGAAATTTATCTGCCATATTAGATCCACCATTTTTAATTTGGAAAACTAAGTTCAGATTCGTAATCAGCGACTTGTAAAACCCACAATTATCAATTTTGTACCGAAATCCATTAATTTCAAAATTGTGGTACGCCATATTGGGTCCGCCATCTTGAATTTTTAAATTGTGACGTCAAATTCATAATCAGCGACCTTGAAAACACCCACATATTGAAATATAGAAAAATTCAGTAGCGATTTAAAAATCTCCCAAATACTAATTTGTACCTGAATCCGTTAAATTGAAAATTGTAGTCCGCCATTTTGAATTTTTGAAATCCGACGTCAAATTTTTAATCAGTGTTCCTGAATAACTTAATTAAAAAAAAATTCTACATACACTCTTTTGATATATTTTATTAAAAATCATTATGACAAAAATTGTTATCGATTTGACACGCAAGTGTAACAAAATATCACTATAATCTTTTAATAAAACCAATTTCATTTTCTATACTACAAAAAAAAACAAATAATAAATAACAGCGGTTGTAAAAAAAAATATTTTCATAAAAAACAAAAATTATGACCCCTACGAATTTAGAATATATATGTACAAAAATTTTTTTAAAAAAGCCATATTTTTGTTCGTAAAAAAATTTTTTTATGTGTAAATTTTCTTAAAGAAAATTTCATGGAGTCGTTTATTTATCACCGGAAACACAAGGTGGTTCCAGTAGTTGGGTGGAGAAATATGGTTTCGAAAGTAACTTCTTCTTCTTCTCCTCTACCTCTATACCCTCTTGAAAGTTTTTTTATTATAAAGAAGTTTACTCTGGTGAACTGATGGCGGAAACTTTCAGTTGTATGGAAAGACAAACCGTGAAACTATTGTAACTGGTACTTTACCGACACACAACCATCTCATCTGCATAAGTACACTGCACCCGAACATAAGCGTTTGGGTGTAAACAATCGCTGGGGGTACTAACTTTTGAGTATACACTGTGGTTATCCCAACTGCTTTACTCAAAACAAACTATTCGGTAACGAAGAAAATGCAATCAACGAACTACTTGAGTTTCTCACAAACAATTTTCTCAACAAGTGAAAATTTAATATACCCATAATAACGGAATAAAAACTTTACAAGATGTCATGGTTCATTCTTTTTTATATGGACTCGAGTCGGAAAAAAATTGTGCTAATTGCTGATATTTTTTTATTGCTGAGGGTCGATTGTTATTTCACTTCGTTTTTACTCAAAATTTAATTTTCACTCCACTTTCACTAAAAAGTTATTTTCACTTAATTTTTATTTCACTTTCACTCCATTTTCACTTAACTTGCACTTCACTTTCATTCTATTTTCACTCTACATTCACTCACAATTTATTTTTACTCAATTATCACTTCACTTTCACTTTATTTTCACTCAATTATCACTTCACTTTCACTCAAAATTTAATTACCACTCAACTTTCACTTCACTTTCACTCTAATTTAACTAAAAATTTATTTTCACTAATAATTTATTTTCACTTAACTTTCACTTCACTTTTACTCTATTTTCACTCTACATTTACTCAAAATTTATTTTTACTCAATTATCACTTTACTTTCACTTCATTTTCACTCAATTTTCACTTCACTTTCACTCAAAATTTCATTACCACTCAACTTTCACTTCACTTTCACTCTAATTTCACTAAAAATTTATTTTCACTCAATTTTCACTGAATTTTCAGTAATAATTTATTTTCACTTAACTTTCACTTCATTTCCACTCAAAATTTAATGACCACTCAACTTTCACTTCAATTTCACTCTATTTTCACTCTACATTCAATCAAAATTTATTTTTACTTCACTTTCACTTCACTTTCACTCAAAATTTAATTAACACTCAACTTTCACTTCACTTTCACTCCAATTTTATTAAAAATTATTTTTATTTAATTGTCACTTCACTTTCACTCCATTTTCGCCTAATATTCACTTCACTTTCACTCAAAATTTATTTTTACTCCATTTTGACATAATTTTCACTTCACTTCTACTCTAAATTTAATTACCACTCAACTTTCCCTTCACTTTCACTCTACTTTCACTCAATATTTATTTTCACTCCATTTTACTCAATATTTACTTCACTTTCACTCCACTTTCGCTCAAATTTATTTTCTCTTCATTTTGACATAACCTTTACTTCACTTTCACTCAAAATCTAATTTCTTGTCCACTTTCACTCCATTTTCACTCAAAATTTATTTTCACTAAACATTCACTTTACTTTCACTTAAAATTTAATTTGTACCCTAATTTCACTCGATTTTCACTTGACTTCCACTCAAAATTTAGTTTTCACTCCACTGTCACTCAAAAATTTATTGTCACTTAACTTTCACTTTACTTTCACTCTACTTTCACTAAAAATTTAATTTCGAATCCACTTTTACTTCATTTTTTACTCAAAATTTATTTTCACTAAACATTCACTTTACTTTCACTCAAAATGTAATTTTTACTCTAATTTCACTCCACTTTCACTCAATATTACTTCACTTTTACTCCACTTTCACTCAAAATTTATTTTCACTCCATTTTGACGTAACCATTACTTCACATTCACTCCTAATCAAATTTCCTGTCCACATTCACTTCATTTTCACTCAAAATTTATTTTCACTAAACATTCATTTTACTTTCACATAAAATTTAATTTGCACTCTAATTTCACTCAATTTTCACTCTACTTTCACTCAAAATTTTATTTCCAGTCCACTTTCACTCCATTTTTTACTCAAAATTTATTTTTACTAAACATTCACTTACTTTTACTCAAAATTTAATTTGCACTCTATTTTAACTCCACTTTAAGTCAAAAATTAATTTCCACTCCATTTTGACATCACTTTCACTCCACTTTCACTCAAAATTTATTTTCACTAAATTTTCACTTCACTTTCACTCCACTTTTACATACTTTCAAAATCTATTTCCACTTAATTTTCACTTAAAACTTCATTGAAATTTAAAATAAATTTTAAGTCAACGTAAAAGGAAGATGAAAGATAAATAAACAAAGTTCCAAGTAAAAGTGTAATGAAAATAAATTTTGAGTGAAAGTGAAGTGAAAATAGAGTGGAAAAAAATTTTGAATGAAAGTGAAGTGAAATTACATAATCCAGCTACTGGATTTATTTAAAAAATTTAAAATGTCGGATCATTTTTTATGGGAAGATATTAAAGATGAATCATTTCTGTCCCCTGAAGTATTAATATACTTTAGGGAGAAAATGATAATTACATTTCGTGCGGGAAATACAGAAACAAAACAATTTTAATGATCATACGAGATATCGTATTAAAATATTCAAATGTCCCTTTTCCGCAAAACTAAATTCATGCGGCATTCGACAGAAAATGTCTTCCATTCCCAGTGGACAGAGTAATGAAAATAAAGGTCTCATTCACCTTCAGCAAACCAATGTTTCAAGTGCGAGGAACGTAATTTACTCTATATATATATATCACAAACCTCGGTATCATTTCTGCAAATGTTATGAGACGAATTCAAGAGGAAATTTTCATGTTTCACAACACAATATCACCGCAAGTATCATTATGAGTTTCAAGTACATCAACATCAACAACAAAATTTAATTTCTTTAATTACTTTCTATCTCTCTTTCTCTCTGTCTCTCTCTCTTCTCTGTCTCTCTCTCTGTCTCTCTCTCTCTCTCTCTGTCTCTCTCTCAATGCTGGAGAATTTATGTATATAACATTCGAACGAACAAATTTTGTTAATGGATGCCTTTGTCGTGGAATGTTAATAAATTTTAATCCCTTCGAGCAGTACCAAAAAAAACTCAATGCAGTGAATTAATTTTTTCCCTGTTTCTTTTTTTTTTAATTACAAGACAATTACATTACAAAATGGAGTGATCGTAATTACTTTAGTTCGTTTCATGGATTTAGTTTTGTTTCAGACATATATGATGGTCTGAGTGGAGAAAATCACATCTCTAATTCTGTTGTGTTTTGGGAGGAGGGGGGGACAGCAGGCCAGTGTGTTGAGAATCTAGTTTTCAGTCATCCGGGTAATTTGTGTTCGTGGCATAGTTGCTTCTTGGAGTTTAATCGAATAATATTAGGAAGCTTCGGCATTTGTGTTAGAATAGAGAAACTAGAAACATGTGTTTGGAATTGGTGTCTATGTGTATGTGTGTGTTCTATATCCAAAAGGCTATCTCCTGGAGGACAATTCCCAACATTTCTGTGAAACGTGTTTCGCGAGACAGGTAATCCGGTAGGTGGACGAAAACTGGGTTGGGAGATAAGGCTCGTCTCAGGGACCACGGAACAACAATGTCTCCAACTTTCATCATTTCCTGCGCATTGGTACTTCAATGCATATATACATGTGATAACGAAACAGATTTTTCTTAATTATTCCTAGTTTGCTTTTAGGAGATATTCGAAATGTTTTTTTACCCAGTAGAAACTGTATACTAAACTTCTGCGTAGACTTTTTACCAGTAGAAACGGTTTTTCAATTGTTCTGGATACAACAGGTCTTCTATACCAGACTGTGATAATGTTGCCCTTATTAAAAAGACGATCATCAAGAAAGCTGATGGAAATGTTTGCTACTTCAAAAGTGAATCATTTCATCATAGTTAGGAAAGAGTGAAAAAAATAATGGATTGGAGGAATGATTTTCAATACTAGATGATTCAGCTAAAACATTCCGGCAACTGATGAGTCCGTAGGGGTACCATAAACTTGTTTTGTAGTATTTTTGATTGAATCCAAAGAAGATTGTCAAGAAGAAATTGTCCTGACCCCAAAAGATCGTCTAATCACTTGCGAGCCCTTCTGGAATCAATTTTTCGCAAAGGGAATTAATTCCTAGCGACATTAAAGGTATGTGCATAGGAATGATGATGTAACCAATCTAATCAGAATTAGGACCAAATTTAGCAGAAGAGCTGGAGAATTTTATCTAAGACAAAAGGAAAATGGGTCAGACGAGCAAAAGAGCAAGAGGAAAACTTTCGCTAATTAGCAAAAGATTTCGAAAAAAATAAACCCTAAGAAATTAAGGATAAGAAATTAGAAGCTCTGGAAAAAAATTCCATGGGGGAATACAACGAGGTTTGTAAGTTCATTAAGAGTTTTGGGGAAAAAATTCGATACAACGAATCGGGGAATGAAATAATATTTTTCTCACAATCATGAATTCATGCTCATCATCTTCGCCTGGCGCTTGCTTCACTGGATGCGGAAAATCCGAGCTAGGAATAACTTTGTCATGTCGGTGAGTTTTAGGCATCCTCCTACCTTGCCTCTCTCTCTCTCTTTCTGCCAAGCTCCTAAGCTATCTAGGACCATTATTATCATTATACTTACTTGCCCTGTAAACTCAAACCGGCTGCTCGGGAATCCACGAAGAATTTCTCCAGAAGATACCGCCTTTTCCAAGAGAGGTTTGGGGCAAAAAATTCCACTAAACCTTCCCCTTATTTCGCGAGAGATGGGTATTTGCATAGCTTTCTGCAGAAGGAATTCTTGATCTGCTATTTACGAGTCACCAAACGAAAGTTACACTTTTCGTCGCATTTCACATTTAATTCAGAGGTTGCAGAAGAAGAAAGACTAACTTCCAATCTCCCTTGACTTGGTAAATTAATGTGATTAGAAAAAAGAATGTAGATCCGTATACCTATGTACAATTTAGGACAAGCCTTTCAAACTATATCTGAAATTCCTCTACTCCTTGTAAATTATCATCTAAATTAAAAATAGAATTTGCAAATCTTTTTGGAAGTTGCAAATTACAATTTTGTCTTTAGAGCCTCAGGACCCTTTATTGTACTCACAGAAGCTCAGCTCTCTAACCTCTATATATAATAAAGAGAATCTCAAGCGTGACTGAAATACATATTATCTTTGTCTTTATAGTTACATAAATTCGCAAAGGGGCTCAAGCTAACGCTGTTAACAAGACCTAAAACCTACAACTCATCTAGTTAGTATGAAACACATGATGGTTTCCTCGGCTTGAGTCTATACCCCGCCGCGCATAGTTTGCAAAATAACGTCGAATACTTTAGCAACAATTTTAGAGCAAGAATTTTCAGCTAACTCGAGCCAACTCATAAACAGCGGATCCTTTTCTAATTCTTTTTTCCATCCCGTTCCACTAATTTCTCTGTCCCGTAATTACCAAATTCTTCTTTTTTTCCATTTCTTTTCAAAAAAAAAAATTATGTTGTTTTTTAAAAAGAATTTGTTACAGTATTTGTAGTAAAACAAATTAGAATTACAAAAGATAATGTAAAACTTTATTTCTCTGATATAAACATGGTCTTTACACTGCGGGCATTCGCAATCAACTAACTGACCCCCAGAAATTCTCCAAAAATATAAAGCTTACACACTATATTTCAAAATACAGTACAATACAAGTAATATATTCCATGTTACTTTCAATGTTAAAGTTTTATTTCAATCTCTAACAGAATTCAAATTCAAGAAGGATGGAAGAAAAAAATTTTGCCTTGACTTGATATCCAAATAAGCAGTTACACCACTATATCGATCTTTGACTAATTGACTAAACACGAAACCACATTGGGCAAACTTGTGGAACGAGGAAATTCGTCGCAATTCAAACGGAATCCGAGTCACGACCAGAGTTGTAACAATTTGAGGCGGTCAGCGTGTCTGGCGTTCCATTTAAGACGTTTGGCTTTGTATTAGGTGCCGGGCAAATTCTACCAATCCCAAACTATAATTCCTGTGTTTGACATATAAATCCCCCTCAAGAGTGCTTTCTCTCCTTTTCTTCTTCAATAATTAACTATTCATTCAAATTATTTAAACAAGTCTACACAGTTTACAAGATTAAGAATTTAGCACTTTTTGGGAAAAATTAATTGAAAATTTTCTAAATTCCTCCTACTTTACAACCTCATGTAAACAGTATTTATCGCTTAACTTAATCTAAACATATCGTGTTTGTAATTCAATTGAAAATTACTCCCCTTGAACAATTGGGACAAGAATCTTATCGAGGTCTAGCTGTTTAGAGTGTATATGTGTATGTATATAATGAACGGTTCGTAGAGTGGAAATGAAAAGGCTGGAAAATTGTAACACTGCTTAGATCGCGGCGCAACGACGTTCCCATAATTCAAGGAACTGCTCGAGTGCACGCAGAGACTTCCGGGAATCGTGTTGTAAACCCGCGTCCTGGAAACACATGGAGATATGCATTCGTTTGCCAACTGTGTGTTTATGCTAGGCAACCCCCATGGCTGACCTGTTTTAGACGAAGCGCCTATGTGCGTTAAATACGTTGCACACAAGTGCAAGAAGTATCTTCACGTGAATTACAGCTACTTCTCAACACTTGAGTGAGAGAGAGAGAGAGAGAGAGAGTGGCGAGGGATGAGGTGGCAAAAAGGGTCACACCCACTGGCAGATTAATTCCAAGCACTAATTAGTCAGATGAGTCCTACGAACCTGATAATTTTAAGCATCTCCTCTAAAACTCAGACACTGTGACGAATTGTAAAATTTTCGAAGATTTACTTTATTTTGTAACTGATTTCCGACTGGGAATGTAGAGGTCGATTATGTAATTTCACTTTCACTTCACTTTCACTTCACTTCCACTTCACTTCATTTTTACATCACTTTCACATCACTTTCACTTCATTTTTACTTCATTTTTACTTCGCATTTACTTCAAAATTTACTTCACTTTCACTTCACTCAAAATTTATTTTATCTCCAATTTTTACTTCACTTCAATTCCACTATAAATTTCACATCACTTTAACTTCACTTTCACTCCACTTTCAATCTTACTCAAACTTTTTTTTTCACTACATTTTCACTCAACTATAACTCAAAATTTATATACACTCAATTTTCACCTAACATTCACTCCACTTGCACTCTTACTGAAACATTTCTTTCACTACATTTTTACTTCACTTTCACTCCACATGAATTTTTACTGAATTTTCACTTCACTTTCACTTCTAGTCAAACGTTTTTTTCACTTAATTTCCACTCAACTTTAACTCAAAATCTAATTTCGCTCTATTTTCTCTTTACTTTCACTCAAAATTCAATTACCAATCAACTTTCACTTCACTTTCACTCTATTTTCACTCTACATTCACTCAAAATATATTTTTACTCAATTATCACTTCACTTTCACTCAGAATTTAATTACTACTCACTTTCACTTCCCTTTAACTTCTAATTTCACTGAAATTTTATTTTCACTTTACTTTCACTTAAAATATATTTTTAACTTTACTTTTATTCAATTTTCACTTCACTTTTATTCAAAATTTATTTCCACCACATGTTCACGCAATATTCACTTCATTTTCACTGAAAATTTATTTTTACTCTATTTTGCCATCACTTTCACTTCATTTTCACTCAATATTCACTTCACTTTCACTCCACTTTCACTCAAAATTTATTTTCATTTCACTTTCACTCAAAATTTAATTTTCACTCTACTTCCACTTTACTTTCATTCTACTTTCACTGAAAATTTAACTTCTAGTCTACTTTCACTCCATTTCCATTAAAAATTTATTTTCACTAAACATTCACTTTACTTTCACTCAAAATTTAATTTGTACTCTAATTTCACTCAATTTCCACTCCACTTTCACTCTACTTTCACTTTCACTGAAAATTCATTTTTACTTCAATTTTATTTCACATTGACTTTCCTTTGAAATTTATTTTTACTACCCTTTCATTTCACTTTGACTCTAAATTTAATTTCACTTTAATTTCATTTAACTTTCACACAAAATTGATTTTGATGCACTTTCCCTTCACTTTCTCTCAAAACATTATTTTATTCAATTTACACTTCACTTTTACTCTACTTTCATTTTCACTGTAAATTTATTTTCACTTCAATTTCATTTCACATTGACTTTCATTCAAAATTTATTTTCACTACACTTTCACTTCACTTTGACTCTAAATTTAGTAAAATGTATTTTCACTTCAATTTCATTTCACTTTTACTTTTATTCAATATTTATTTTTACCATACTTTCACTTTACTTTTACAAAAACACTTCTTTATTCTTCATACACTTTACTTTGACTCTAAAATTTAGTTTTACATTAATTTTATTTAACTTTCACTTAAAATTTACTTTTGCTCCACTTTCACTTCACTTTTACTCTAAATATTTTTTTATTATTCCACCTACACTTCACTGTCACTCAAAACATTTTTTTCTTTCACTTGCACTTCACTTTCACTTTGACTCTAAATTTATTATTAATTCAATGTTATTTAACTTTCACTGAAAATATATTTTTACTCCACTTTCACTTTACTTTTACTCAAAAAATTTTTTTATTCCATTTACACTTCACTTTCACTCTACTCTCACTTCGACTCAAAATTTATTTTCACCTTAATTTCATTTCACTTTCATTCAAAATTTATTTTCACTACACTTTCCCTTCACTTTCACTCAAAAATTTATTTTTACTACACTTTTCCTTCACTTTCAGACTACTTTTACCTTCATACAAATTTTATTTATTTTTTTTTCTCTAATTAGAAGTTTAAAAAAAAATTTAAATAAAAATGACAGTAGAGTAAAAATTAAATTTGAGTGAAAGTGGATGTAAAGTTTATTTTACTTTTCCATTGATTTTCTTCACTTTCACTTCACTCTTATCTTCACTATTATTTCACTTTCATTCGATTCTTACATCACTTTCACGTTTACGTTACTCTTATTTGAAAGTGAAGCGAATGTAATAATGAAGTGAAAGTAAAGTGAAAATAAGAATGAACTGAAAGTGAAAATAAGTGTGGGATTGAAGTGAATGTGAAAGTAAAGTGAAAGTAAAGTAAGATTTAAATGAAAGCAAAGAGTGAAGTGAATGTTGAATTGATTTGAATGTAAAAGTAAAATGAGAGTGAAAGTGATGTGAGAGTGAAAGTAAAGTGAAAATGAAAGTGATGTGAAAGTAAAAGTGAAAGTAAAAGTGAAATTAAAATGAAAGTGAAATTAAAATGAAAGTGAAAGTGAAAGTAAAGTGAAAATGAAAGTGATGAGAAACTGTAGTTACGAAATCGATCCCCTATTAGTATTTATCATAAGAAATACTTTTCCTTTTGCTGCTTTTTCAATTCTTATTCTTTCAACTCAATTTGCACTAAATTATAAAAAAAAGTAACTGACACTTTTTTCTGAAAAACGCAAAATGTTATGGCTAGCTAATTCTCTCAAGAATTCCCCCATCCCAACCAGTCTCTGTATACAATGAAAAATGATGTAAAACGTTAATGTTCATATTTTATGTTTCCGCACGTGAAACTATATTTACTTTTCTTTTTCTATCAAAAAAAAAAAAAAAAAAAAAAGAAGGGGGATGTTACAATTTTTCACGAAAATCCTTTTCAAACCACCGTTTACACTGCATCTTTCATATATGTTCTTTAATATAACATTTAAACCTTTTATTTGCATTTAATTTCCATAATTTCCAGCATGAAAATGTATTTGCGTATATATATATATATATTCTTGGTAATACATATATCCATGTTTCCGATTATTAGTATACACTTGGGGTAACTTTTTTTTTCTTTCATTTTGCAACGCTTGTTTTCCAGTCATTCATTTGAAAATGGTCTCGGCAATAATTTCATATATATAGTATATAAGGTGCTATTTAGTGTTGAGGCCATTTAACCAGTTCTTTTGTAGTTTGCGAGTATGAGGGAGAAAAAAAAAATTTCACTCCTAAGAGAATTTTAACCTTTCCTAAAGAATAAGGAAAGTGAAGAAAAAAACAGAAGTATATATTCAGATTATATTGATATTTCTCCTTTTCTTTCCTTTCTTCAGTTAGAAATAGCCGACTATTAGAAGAAATAATATAGTTTCTTGTGATTCTTTGTTACGCAACACTTGTTTTATGGTTGGAAAATAAGTAAGGGATTATGTTTCGTGTTTTTTTCTTTTCTCTTTTCTATAATTGCACTTTCCAGTGTAGGAACTCAATATTCTTAGGAAAGTCGTATATGAAGGCACACGAACAACCGTGTATATACTTCATTTCCTGAGTAACGAGAATTTGAAGTGTTGTGATTCAGTATTTATATTTGTTTTTTTACGTTCTAATCGATTTCAAATGTATTTTTCTTATTTTTCGATGCATTTATTGACTCTTTTTTTTTTTGCTGAAAACCTTTTTCTGTTTTTTCCCCCACCCTCAACAAAACTCGAGTGACTTTCGATGGATTTAATACTCTTAAATCATTCCTGTGGTACTAGATCTCTGACCATTGGAGATGGGTTGGTTCTATTACCCTCTTGCCTCTCATCCAATGAACCACTCGAACTCAGTTTACGTCCCTGGTAAGATACGAGAGAGTACTAGAATCGACGTAAACTTGTGCATTTTCACTTCTTTCCACAGTTTCCGATACTGGAAAAGGGGTAAAAGGGGGTAAAAGGAAAAAAAGGGTCTGAGGAGGAAAAAAAAAGGGGAAGAGTAAAGCAGATTACCACATACTTGTTTTCTGCTACTTTCGTTCGTGTTGGAAGTCCTCGGAGAGAAAAGAGAAACAGTAAGAGAGAAAAAAAAGGACACTATAGAGAGAGAGAGAGAGAGGTGGGTCACCAAACGAGTGGCCAAATGCAATTTAAAGAAAGAACCAACTTCATCCTCCCACTTAGAATCCTTTCAGCCTCATTCCAACGGGTAACGACCAGAAAAGGAAGCGGAAAGTTCAGTCGGTTTACAATTCAACCCGCATAGAACTAACACCCCCAACCTTTTCCCATTCCCTCTCTCTCTCTCTCTCTCTCTCTCTCTTAGAATCCCAAACCATTTCCCTTCTCATTCTATTGGTTCACCTTTCTCTCCTCTATACGTCGTCTTATTTGACTTTCTCGTCTTAGAGTTGCGCTTCTATTCTGTCGTTTT
This sequence comes from Leptopilina myrica (nomen nudum), assembly GCA_032872475.1. Classification (NCBI taxonomy): domain Eukaryota; kingdom Metazoa; phylum Arthropoda; class Insecta; order Hymenoptera; family Figitidae; genus Leptopilina; species Leptopilina myrica (nomen nudum). The sequence continues at coordinate 4,469,105 of CM065466.1, read as the reverse complement.
CTTCGACACCCTCTTTTCACAGTCTGCTTTACTATGCGCGCTCCCCCTTTTCAAACCAACTCTCGATCTGTGAAAATTACACTTCCAAGTCGAAAGAGACACATCGATGGGGGGCGAATTCTCTATGTGTTAGTGTATGTCGCCCACACTCCTTCTCCTTTTTTTTCATTCTCTCTTTCTTTGAAAGAGAGGGATAAAAAAAAAGTTTTCACAAGCAGTGCCAGAGAAAGACAGACTTTGAATTTTCGATTTTGTCTACTTTCTTTCTGACAATGCACGATAAAGAAAAAGTGATGTTCCAATGTTAATATAGACATTGGTCAGAATTTCTTTTTTAACTGGTTTATAAATTTAGTTAATGTGATTTTAAGATTAGGGGTTGAAAAGAATTGTTTTTAAATTCTTCTTAATTAGTAAAATTCACAAAAACTAGTTAAAGTAAAGTGAAGTCAAAGTGAAGTGAAAATGAAGTGCAAGTGATGTCAATATGAAATAAAAATGAGGTGAAAGTAAAGTGAAATCAAAGTAAAAGTCAAATGAAAAGAAAGTAAAGTGAAAGTGAGGTAAAACTTAAGTCAATATAAATTCAAAATGAGGTTATAGTAAAGTGAATTGAAAGTAAAGTGAAAGTAAAGTGAAAGTGAAGCGATAGTAAAGTGAAAATAAATTGAAATTGAAGTGAAAGTAAAGTGAAAGTAAAATAAAACTTAAGTCAATATAAATTCAAAATAAAGTTAAAGTAAAGTGAATTGAAAGTAAAGTAAAAGTAAAGTGAAAGTGAAGCGATAGTAAAGTGAAAATAAATTGAAATTGAAGTGAAAGTAAAGTGAAAGTGAAGTGCATATGAAATAAAGATGAAGTGAAAATACAGTGAAAGTACAGTGACATTAAAGTAAAAGCAAAGTGAAAAGAAAGTAAAGTAAATGTAAAAAGAATTGAAATGAAGTGAAAGTGAAGTGAAAGTAAAGTTAATATGAATTAAAAATGTGGTGAAAGTAAAGTGAAAGTGAAATAAAACTTAAGTCAATATAAATTCAAAATAAAGTTTAAATAAAGTGAATTGAAAGTAAAGTAAAACTAAAGTGAAAGTAAAGCGATAGTAAAGTGAAAATGAATTAAAAATAAAGTGAAAGTAAGGTGATAGTGAAGTGAATATGAATTAAACATGAAGCGAAAATTCAGTAAAAGTACAGTAACATTAAAATAAAAGCAAAGTGAAAATACAATAAAGTACATGTAAAGTTAATTGAAATGAAGTGAATGTGAAGTGAAAGTAAATTTAATGGGAATTAAAAATGTGGTAAAAGTAAAGTGAAAGTGAAGTGAATATGAATTAAAGACGAAGTGAAAGTCTAGTGAAATTAAAGTAAAAATTAAGTGAAAAGAAAGTAAATGTAATGTGAAGTGAAAGTGAAGTGAAAGTGAAGCGATAGTGAAGTGAATATGAATTAAAGATGAAGTGAACGTACAGTAAAAGTAATGTGAAAAAAAGGAAAAGTAAAGAGAAAAGAAAGTAAATTAAATTGAAATGAAGTGAAAGGAAAGTGAAAGTAAAATTCAATTTTAAGGGAAAATATTTTAAATGCATTAAAAATTGAGGTTAACAATTATAAGCTGATGACAATAGTTTGGAAAATTATATTGTTAGGGATTTTTTGAAAATAATATATATATAGAAAGGTAGAAGAAATGACGAAGAGCAAAGACTTCAAGAAAGGCAGGAATTCTCATTAGGTCCCGCGTCCTAAGTCACGTCTACTCTCTTGAGTATAGGTAATATTTCAGTTTTAATGATTGAAAACCATGTCAAGAAAAATAATTCTTACAAAAAACTTTATTTGTGGAAATATTTTTTTCTATGTAGCTATCGAATTGATGTAAAAATTGAAAAATGGGTAAAATATTACTTTACTTTCACTTTAATTTCTTTTTATTTTCACTTTACTTTCCCTTTGCCTACACTTCACTTTTACTTTACTTTCTCTTTATTTTGATTTCACTTTTGATTTCACTTTTGCTTCACTTTCACATTCAGCAATTTAGGGTGAAAGTGAAGTGAACGTAAAGTGAACGTGAAGTAAAAGTAAAGTAAAAGTAAAGTGAATGTAAAGTGAAAGTAAAGTGAAAGTAAAGTGAAAGTAAAGTGAAAGTATAGTGAAAGTATAGTGAAAGTAAAATTACAATAGCACCCAAGGTATCAGAATTCACAAACTTTCTACTTCCAACTACCAAAAAATAGTCCAATGACTGAAGGCAGAATTAGAGATTATCAATAATTTCTTCTGCAGAATTTTTTCTTTATCATCATGATTCAAAAGTAGACAATTCATAAAAAACAAAAAAATTCTTTTTCTAAAATTTTAAAGTCACAAAACATAAGATATATTATTACTGCGACACTGGATTAAATCATACAAAACGGATTGTATCACATCCGACTTACTTAAAGCGGCTTGAATAAGGTGTTAAATTTAATTATTTATTTTCGTACACCCAAAGGAGAAGCCAACATCTAAGAATACTATTGTAGCCAGCAAGCTACTCGTATCTCTTTACGAATCAAATTTCCCGACATCATTTTCCCTACCTCCTCTTTTAAAACAATTATATTAACAACTTAGCAATTTTTTTCGCCAATTTGTTTGTCAAAAGCATTTTATTCATTACTATAAAGAACATAATTTGTTAGTTATTTTTTAAAATTAAATTCTAGTTTCTAAAGAGGCTAACTCTACAAAAACTTTTTAAAACGTAAAAAATAAATTTCTATTTACCAATAAAAAACTCAAAGTTATGTTAATCTTCGGTTATTTAAAAAAAATTTCGATTGATACTATCATTTCGGTACAGAAGGACGTAAAATGTTATTTGAAGATATTTTATTATTTTCCTTGAGTAAAGAAAGAGAGATTAAAAGTTAAATGCTTTGTTTTATTCCAAACCTTTCTTTTTTTAGACAGAGACATTATTTTCCTTGGAAGAAAGGAATTATTACCAGGGTTTTCAAAAGTTAATCCTCATTAACAAAGACTCTATTGTTGAAAGGGTTTACTTTATCAGTGATAATCCAGCGAGTAGTGGTGGTCTATTATTCATATATACAGGGCAGAAAATTATAACTAAAAAATTTTTAAATTCAATACAGTAATTTTTTTTAATAACGACAATATCGTCATTGCGATGTTTTTATATTTTATGTTTATAAAATAATATTTTTCGAAGTCAAAATTAAATCTTTCAAAAATAGATAACTTTCGTTTCACTTTCTTTTCACTTTACTTTAGATTCACTCTCACTTCACTTTCACTTCACTTTCACTTCACTTCACTATCACTTTACTTTCACTTCACTTTCACTTCACTTAATTTCACTTTACCTTTACTTAATTTCACTTTACTTTCACTTTACTTTCACTTAATTCACTTTACTTTCACTTTACTTTCACTCCACTTTCACTTAATTTCACTTTACTTTCACTTTACTTTCAATTAACCTTCACTTCACTTTCACTTTGCTTTTACTTTACTTTCACTTCACTTTTACTTCCAATTTCACCAAATTTTGTCATTCCACTTTCATATTACTTTCACTTCGACTCAAAATTTATTTGATGTGCACTGAATAAAAAATGGTGGTGATACCTTGTAACAAATTTGTATGTCCAGTAATCGCTACCAAGCTAACTAGTTGTGTACTGTCATCAATATTATCTTCATCGTGTCCATTTCAAAAATTATTCTGCAAAAAATCACCTACTCTTATTTTTCTCTCTCCGGTCGTAAAGATATTTTTCTCGACTTCACACTGAAGAAAATATTATTTCCCAGCTCAACGACATTGTGAATAATTTAATAGCTAACACCTAACATATCTGATTTAAATTCCAAAGCAAATTCTAATTTTGTTTCAGTGTTTTTGAAGATATCTCGATTGACTCTAAATTCTAAAAAAAAAAATTTGCTTTTTTTAGAAAATTAGATCATGACAGAATATTCGAGGAAAAGTTCTTTTAATTTTATTCATAGGACGCTTATTGTTTACTATAACCTTAACCCCGGAGTCCCTCAGACTTGTAATTAAATTTAAATAATTCATCTTTAGGTGAATTATCCTATTTGGAATGATTACCCCGAAAGTTCCCCCCACAGAGATTCTTCAATCGGTATTCCGAAAATAATTTTCGATAGAATTTCCGATTTCATTTGGAGTTTCATTGAATCCCATCGGAAATACGATGAAATTGCGACGGAAAATATAATTGGAATCCACAGGGATTCTCCGAAGGTTAACTTTTGCAGAGACTTTTGCAATGTTGGATTCTAAATGTGAAAGTAAGAAAATCAATGAAGTACGGTTGGGTTTCATTTTTTCGTCCGCCATTTTGGATCAGCCATTTTGAATTTCGAAATTTGGATGTTGACTTCGAAATCAACGACCCTGGGGTGATGTTCTGTAATTTTACTTCAATTTCACTTCATTTTCACTTCATTTTCAATTTACTTTCTCTATACTTTCACTTTTACTTTATTGTACTCTCATTTTACTTTACTTTCATTTAAATTTCAATATACTTCCAATTTACTCTTACTTTACTTTATTTTTACTACACCTTCACTTTACTTTTCTATACTTAGATTGTACTTTCTCTATACTTTCACTTTACTCTAACTTGACTTTACTTTCATTTCACTTTACTTCACTTTTACTTAACTTTCACTTTACTTTTTCTATACTTTCACTTTATTTTAATTTTATTTTCCTTTTACTTTCACTTCACTTTCATTTCACTTTACTTCATTTTTACTTTACTTTCACTATACTTTTACTTTCATTTCACTTTACTTTCCATTACTTCACTTTCACTTTACTTTCACTATACTTTCACTTTTACTTTATTTTACTCTCATTTTACTTTAGTTTTACTTTATTTTCACTCAAATTTCAATATACTTCCAATTTACTCTTACTTTACATTATTTTTTCTTCACTTTCACTTTACTTTCACTTTACTTTTATTTAACTTTACTTTTTTCAGTTTACTTTTACCTTACTTTAAATTAACTTTCTCTTTCACTTCCAATTAACTTTTACCTATTACGGAGAAATTAGAATGAATGTGAAGTGAAAATAAAGTGAAATGAAAGTGAAGTGAAAATAAAGTGAATTGAAAGTGAAGTGAAAGTGAATTGAAAATAAAGTGAAATGAAAGTGAAGTGAAAATAAAGTGAATTGAAAGTGAAAGTGAAAGTAAAGTGAAAGTGATGTGGAATTATAGAATAGAATCCCTGGACCTTGGAAAAGAGTCTTGAAAATTGAATCGGTGAAAACAATTCGGCGTTGTTGTAATTCTAAGCAAAATCCGTCGAATTGTTTTGGAAAAAAGGCACAATTATTAATTTTGAAACCATAATTTAAAAAAAAGACTTTTTCCACAAGATTTTTGTTCATAAAGATACTAATTATTTAATTACTGGGTCATCTAATCCGGAATCGTTTAATAAACCTTCTGTCGATGTTCGACTGTCACAAATAAATTGACAATTACAATGGTTGATCGTCTAAGTCCGTTTATTAGCAGCTGCTGCCGGCTACATTTCCTCAAGGGTTTAGCGAACCCTTTAGAAATTGCATTTTATCTCGAAAATATTATTCATTAAATTAATTTCGTTATTTTCCGGAAATATTTCTAAGCTCTCTATGACTTTTGGAAAATGCAACAAACACCAACCACCCATTCATCACAAGGCTAATGATGTTTTAAAAACAAAACTAACTTATTTTAATTAATTATTTATCTAATTCTAGAACTTTCAATTACATTTCCATGAAATTAATTATTCACCATTAATTAGCAATATAGTTATTCATTAAAGACACATAGACCTTATAACTTTTCCTTAAGTTTCTAACTTCTCTCGGGAACTCTTATAAGAGAAACGTTACGAGATGGGAATAACCATCCAAGCTGAAAATTGAAATTCTCGCTCTCATTTATTTAATCTTTATAAAGATCTGTAATAATTATAAAATATCATCTCTGGATAGACACACACACACACACGTTGCTATTATATTGAAGTTGATAAGCCTGGTAAAAAAAAAATCTTTAGGTGAATAAAACAAATTTTTTCTGAGTATTTTTAATTAATACTATTTTCTATAAACTAAAATTCTTATTTAAAAAAAAAAGTGCGATGATGCGTTTTGGGCGGATTCCCAGTTCCCTTCCTAATTAAATCATAATCAAGACAAACCTGCTAATTACGTAACTAATCGAATTTCAAAACTTACAACTACAAGTTTGTGGTTTGTCTTGGAAATGACTTTAAATTTTCTCACATGAAATGGAAGGTAAGGCAAGCAAGCAAGCAAGCAACTGCTTTGAAGAGTTGAAAACTAACTTGACTGACAATTCTCCGCTTCTAGTTATCGTTTTGCTGATAAAATCTTGGTTATCTCTCGCAAAAACATTGTTTTCCTTAGTGGAAAATTTTGTCGACAAAACTTTGTGCTGCATCAAAAACTTCTGTTTAGATTTAAGAGACGACAAATATCTTGAGGTGTGTTGGAGTTGGAATATAAACACTATTTTTGAAAAGAGAATACTATACCTGTTTGATAGATCTCAAGTCATCAACGTAATTGTGACAAGTATAAACAAAAAACTGTAAATCCTTATGGATTACTTCCCCCAGCGTCACACAGTGTTTCAAGTTTTCTTATTATCGAATATATAATCAAGAATAAAAAGAAGAAAAAATACACACACAGATGTCTAAATTTTATTTAGTTGAGGCGAAAAGTAATTTTGGTGTAATGGAGGAAAAGTTTATAGGAAAGAAAATTAATTTACTGGTTTATGGGTTTTAGAGTTAAAATATACAAACACTTGCAAATAACAGGAACGCAAACGTTCAAAGAAGTTATATATATATATATATATCTTCCAGTGGAGAAAGCGCTGAGATCTTACGCTCGGCAGTTGTTTCTTATTTACTCCATTTCCTTCTTTGTTTACTTGAGGGCGTCCCTTGCAGCTTGAAGGCATTTCCAGATGGCATATCAAGGCTCGAGTACCGCAGTCAAGCTTGCCAACGGAATTAAAGGATTGGGATCACTGAGACTTCTCCAGCAATCGGCCTTCCATCTTAATCTGAGTGCCTACGTGCCGAAAAAGAAAATTAGTCTTTTTTTTTCCGAAAAAAGAAAGAGAAAAACTTTCCTCTCGAAATGATACCAGGAATGTAGAACTTGGACCAAAAGTGGGGTTTAACTTTGTGCCCTCCACGAAAAAAAAGAAAGAAAGTAATAGATAGAAATCCTTCGTGGACAGTTTTCGAATACCAAAAAAAAAAAAGATTTCTTCCACTTATTTTGAAAGAACTAATCAAAATGAAAGACACTTTCAACAAATTTTCAAGTTAATTATAATTTCCTTTTATTATCAATAAGTATAATCACTTATATTGAGAAATGCCAATACAAAAAAAAAGACAAGCATCAATAATTTACAAATATAATTACTATTATTGCAACAATCAGTGGATAATCCAATATGAGGTGAGAGATTTTGAGATGTTGCAAAATTCAATTGAGAAACTGAGGAGAAATTATTTCATTAATTATGCTTTTCGTTTTTGAATGTTTACGACGAGTATTCTCAGCACGATTCGGAATTGGCAAAAACTATTTTTAACAGTCTCAACTTACAGTCTATCGATTTGTAACTGTTGGCTTTTAAAGACCAAAAGAGGTTCTTTTTGTTATATCAAAACTAAAACCATTTAAAATATATTCTACTGACTTCAGAAAATAAAAGTGAAGTGAAAGTAAAGTGAAAGTAGAGTGAAAGTAAAGTAAAAGTGAAGTGAAAGTAAAATGAAAGTGAAGTGCAAGTAAAGTGCAAGTAAAGTGAAAGTAAAGTGGAACTAAAGTGAAAGTAAAGTGAAAGTATAGGAAAAGTAAAGTGAAAGTAAAGTGAAAGTATAGAAAAAGTAAAGTGAAAGTAAAGTGAAAGTATAGGAAAAGTAAAGTGAAAGTGAAGTGAAAGTAAAGAGAAACTAAAGTGAAAGTAAAGTGAAAGTAAAGTGGAAGTAAGGTGCAAGTAAAAGTAAAGTGAAAGTAAAGTGAAGTAAAAGTAAAGTGAAGTGAAAGTAAAGTAAAGGAGAGTGGAAGTAAAGTAAAAGTAAAGTAAAGTGAAAGGAAAGTGAAGTGCAAGTAAAGTGAAAGCAAAGTGGAACTAAAGTGAAAGTAAAGTGAAAGTATAGGAAAAGTAAAGTGAAAGTAAAGTCAAAGTATAGGAAAAGTAAAGTGAAAGTAAAGTGAAAGTAAAGAGAAACTAAAGTGAAAGTAAAGTGAAAGTAAAGTAAAAGTGAAGTGAAGGGGGTGAAAGTAAAGTGAAAGTATAGGAAAAGTAAAGTGAAAGTAAAGTGAAAGTAAAGAGAAACTAAAGTGAAAGTAAAGTGAAAGTAAAGAGAAACTAAAGTGAAAGTAAAGTGAAAGTAAAGTAAAAGTGAAGTGAAGGGGGTGAAAGTAAAGTGAAGTGAAGGGGGTAAAAATAAAGTAAAAGTAAAGTCAAGTCAAGGGGAGTTAAAGTAAAGTGAATGTAAAGTGAAAGTAAGGTGCAAGTAATGTGAAAGTAAAGTGAAAGTAACGTGAAAGTAAGGTGAAAGTAAAGTGAAAGTAAAGTGAAAGTAAAATTACAAAATAGCACCCGCGTGTTTCCAAAGGTATATGTGGAGAAAAGTAAAACTAAAAATAATTATCCACATTAACTTACACGATTCTTAGAAATAATCACGTCTCACTTGAAATACATAAATTATTCTCAAAGACATAAGGAAGTCCTTCTATAAATAAGACATAAATGGATCATAGTTTTCCTCTGGGTCTATCTGCTTTAGACTTGAAAGTTTTCACACACAACATTCACGCCTAAGGATATGTTCTATTAACCTATTGGTCTGCTTTTTTAACCTGAAATAGAAACATCATTTTTCGTTTCTGATTTCTGTTGTTTATTTTTAAATCTATACAAATGTGTATTTTTGCAACAAAAAAATAATTATTGTCCCCAAGTAGGTTGTAAATTAACGAAAAGAAAAGTCTATTTCGATCAAGTGAATCAAATTTTATTCGTCTAGTTAGTTACTGTTACACTAAACACGAAATTTTACAATTCCTTGTAGAATTGATATACTTTTTCAACGTTCCACGACGACAATTGCTCCATCTTTTTCCCTTTTTTAGAAAAAAAAATATTTCTTTATTTTAGAAAATTCATCTTGTTACTTTTATATGACAAAGTAGGAGAATTTTTGCTAATATCCATTATTTTTTCATTACCTTTCATAATGTCAAACGTTTCCGTAATGCTTTTTTTATAAGCAATAACTTTATTTTAGTCGTCACTTTACTGTGATATCGTTCATGAAATTTTTTTATTTTTTTTTTTGCAAAAATCCTTCGCCGTAATGAAAATAAAAAAATAAAAAAATTGAACCAAGTGTAACTTTAAAAATTTATTTTTAAAAATTCGACAAAAATTAGAATAAAGGAATTTTGATGGAAAGTGAGAAAGATTGTTTTTCTTTAAAGGGACTTTTAAATTTTTCTGACGATTATCTTTTTTTTCTGAGAGATATGTTGGGGGAAAAAAAGAAGGTAGAATAAAGTGATTCACCGACAATAGAGCGGATCTAGCAGGACTGCATTTCATTGGGCGGAGGCCAAGTTTTGAACTGCAAGTAACGAATTTAATCAACTGAACCATTGAAATTATTACTTTCTCTTTTGAGATCTACTTAAAACGTGGTGATATGGATGTTTATTAGATGATTATGTGCATATGATTTAGTACAATTTTTTAATAAATTATTATTTATGTGCTAATTCTGTGATTTCACTTCACTTTCACTTCAGTTTTTCTTTAACTTCACTTCACTTTCACTTTCACTTTACTTTCACTTTACTTTGTCTTACACTTTACTTTTACTTTCACTTTACTTTCACATTACTTTCACATTACTTTCACTTTACTTTCACTTTACTTTCACTTTACTTTCACTTTACTTTCACTTTACTTTCACTTTACTTTTACTATAATTTCACTTTACTTTTACTTACACTTTACTTTTACTTTCTCTTTACTTTTACTTACACTTTACTTTTACTTTCTCTTTACTTTTACTTACACTTTACTTTTATTTTTACTTCATTTTTACTATACTTTCACTTTACTTGCACTTTACATTCACTATATTTTCACTTTACTTTCACTATACTTTCACTTTACTTTCACTATACTGTCACTTCACTTTCACTTTACTTTTACTTTTACTTTACTTTCACTATATTTTCACTTTACTTTTACTATACTTTTACTTTACTTTCACCCACCTTCACTTCGCTTTACTGTGTCTTTATTTTCACTCGGTTTGGTGAAAGTAAAACTGAAGTGAAAGTGAAGTGAAAGTAAAGTGAAAGTAAAGTGAAAGTAAAGTGAAAGTAAAGTGAAAGTAAAGTGAAAGTAAAGTGAAAGTAAAGTGAAAGTGAAGTGAAAGTAAAGTAAAAGTAAAAGTAAAGTGAAAGTAAAGTGACAGTATAGTGGAAGTAAAGTGAAAGTGAAGTGAAAGTGAAGTGAAAGTGAAGTGAAAGTGAAGTGAAAGTGAAGTGAAAGTAAAGTGAAAGTGAAGTGAATTAAAGTGAATGTGAAGTGAAAGTGAAGCGAAAGTGAAGTGAAAGTTGCATATTTACTCCTTACAAATAAGGTTAACTCCAATGGAATGCGATTTTAAATTCCCAATATCATCGAAATCTAATAAAGATTTTCAGTTTCCTAAAAGAGAAAAGTTAACACAGAATCAATGAGTGATGAGAGGCGACCGTAGAATGAAAATGAACGTCAATCGTAAAAAAAAGCGATAACCATCACAAATAGAGTGATAGAGGCGAGACTATTGATGTCTATCATCAATGGCGTATTGCCATTAGATCGAAGCGTCACCTGCAGTGTGTTTTCAGTCAACAGAATCCCCTTTCGATGCTCGATCAGACTATTGGACAGAAACGCAAAGCTATTATAGCGTGGCCAAGTAATCGATCGCAGGTAGACCACGGGCACGACGTCCTAACTGCCAGACGCACTCTAAACACAAGCGTCGTCGTGCCAAACCCTCGCTGAACATAGAATGTGGCTAAAGTGGATTACATATTGCTGTTCTGCTTTCGAGCCGCCACACTCACTCCTCTGCCCACTACTACTACTACTACTATTACTAGTAGCCTACCACTAGCCTTTGGGTAAATCGAATCATTGCTAACGCAAACAAAGTTACCCCCTTGTCTCGTGTAGCCCATTTATTCCGACATCATCTACTCTGATTATGACGAGACAATGCATGCGGCTGTTACACCAACAAATAACATTTACCAATGGGCCCAATCATCATTTTCCAAACTATATTCTGATATTTCTAATCTCTTATGTCTCGTTTCGAATATGACATCGTGCTTTACATACACGATAATGATCAGATAAATCTTTAGGTTACTCTGTGTGTGTGTGTGACAATAAATATCGTTTATAATTAGTTCAGTTATTATTTACCGAAATTGACGGCTGCTTGATTATTCATGACTTTGGGATCAATTTCCCTTTAATTTTAAATTCAATCCGCTGCAATCGGAATTCCATTGACGTTTTTCACTAAAAATACTACTGTACATAATTTGCTTCATTTTTCGTAGGGGATTTACTCTTTCAAAATTGGTTTACTGTTCATAAGAGTGGAAAAAAACAAATCATTGTTCTAAAAAATTAGTTCGAATAGATTTTTTATTCAAAAGAACACAAAAAAAGTAACTGGTCGTCCATTATGTATGTTCACTTCACATTCACTTCACATTCACTTCACTTTCACTTCATTATCACTTCACTTTCACTTCACTTTCACTTCATTATCACTTCACTTTCACTTCACTTTCACTTCACTTTCACTTCACTTTCACTTCACTTTCACTTCACTTTTACTTAAAATTTATCTTAACTCAATTTTTATATCACTTTGAACTTTACTCTCCCTCAAAATTTATTTTTACGACACTTTCATTTTACTTTCTTTCTACTTTCACTCAAAATTTATTTTTATTTAATTTTAGCGTCACTTTCACTCCAATTTTACTCGGAAATCTTTTTGAATTTATTTTCACTTCACTTTCACTCCATTTTCACTTTTACTAAATAATTTTTCCACATAACTTTCACTTCACTTTCACTCAACATTTTTTCCCTTTCTTTTCACTCCATTTTCACTTCACTTTCCCTAAAAAATTATTTTAACACCATTTTTACTTCTTTTTCCCTTTACTTTTACTCGAAACTTATTTTTATTTCGCTTTTACTTCACTTTCTCTCGAAACATTTTTTTATTCAACTTTCACTTTACTTTTAATTCTCTTTTTCGTTGATTAACGTTGGAAATTTCAACTTCTTATTGAGAAAAAAAATAAATGAAATTTGTGTCGAGATGAAAGTAGTCTGACAGTGAAGAAAAAGTGGAGTAAAAATAAATTTTGAGTCAAAGTGAAAGTCGAGTGAAAGCGAAGTGTAAAGGGTATAAAAAGAAATGTTTTGGGTGAAAGTGAAGTGAAAATGGAGTAAAAATAAATTTTGAGTGCAAGTTAAAAGAAATTTAAGTAATAATTAATTTAGACTTAAAGTGAAAGTGAAGTGTAAGTAGAATAAAGAAATATTTTGAGTGAAAGTGGAGTGAAATCAAATTTTAAGTGAATGTGAAGTGAAAGTGGAGTGAAAATAAATTTAGAGTGAAAGTAAAGTGAAAGTGTAGTAAACATAAATTTTGAATTAAAGTGAAATAAAATGAAAGTAAAAATAAAGTTTGAGTCAAAGTGAAAGTTGAGTGAAAGTAAAGTGTAAGTGGAATAAAAAAATGTTTTGTGTGAAAGTGAAGGAAAAGTGAAGTGAAAATAAATTTAGAGTGAAAGTAAAGTGAAAGTGTAGTAAACATAAATTTCGAAGTGAAGTGAAATGAAATAAAAGTGAAAATAAATTTTTAGTGAAAGTGATGTGAAAATGGAGTAAAATTAAATTTTTAGTGAAAGTGAAGTGAAAGTGTAGTGAAAATAAATTTTGAAGTGAAAGTGAAAGGGAAAGTGAAGTGAAAATGAAAAGAAAATATATAATCGAACTCCTGTTCTACGATTTTGTGAACCAAATTGTACAAGTAGAAAATAGGCTTCGATTTGTTAACACAAGTAACTAAAAGGGGATTCTGAACCCTCCCTAATGTGAATCAGAAAAGAAATCCCTGGAACATCTATATCCCCCAAAACATCTCATTCGAGAATCCCCCGCTAACAATTCGATTCTTTTTTTTTCCTGTGATATGGCATCAACCCTAACTATAATATAACAAGCTTTGTATCATCCTGATTTTTATTATCCAAATTACCTTATAACTTGATTTTCCGATTATTATGAACGACTAAACCGTAAAAGAGAGTTAAAAATTTGTAGAATTGTAATTTTTGGAAATTAAATGCAAAAAACCTTTTTTTGTCTGCGAGGAAAATTATTGTGCATTTTTCCACAAACAAAAGTCAATCTTAGAAAGACATATTAAAGGTGTGGTTTGAGCATAAAATCAGTTTACTACTAGGTGCGGTTTGCTGTTTAATAATTTAAATCCCTTTTGCTGGAAGATTTCAGGGAATCATTGCTGGAGATATTCTGCAGAATAGTTGAGGAGAAATAATTATTTATTGAAAATTTAATATTAAATCAAAATGATAATCCAAGTTACAAATGCAAACGTTAATGTTGCAAATTTTTCTTTATAAATGAACAAATTTTGAGATGAAAAGTTTCAGTATTAAAGAATTCGAAGTGGATTTAAAATTTTTTAAATTTGAAAACTGAAATTTTATGAAAATATTGAAAATCTTCGCATTGTGGTAAGAAAAACGTTTTTCTACAACAAACAGTCAAAAAATGTTTTTGAGAAAAATCATAGGGGTTTATAAACTTTTAAGATTTGCATTATTTAAAAAGATGGAAATGAAATCAAAATTTCCCAAAGTTGACATTTTTTAGAAAAAATTTAAGTTTTGAAAAAATTGATCAATTTACAGAATTGTGATGACTTTTGAAAGCTAAATTGATGCACTTTCAGAGAAAATGATTTAAATTTGATTTATAAGAAAAGAGAAAATTATCAGAATAGTTGGAAATAAATCAAGAATTTCTCGAAATTGACATTTTTTATAAAAAAAAATCTAGTTTCACAAAAAATTTACCAATTTGTATTATTCGAGTGAATTTTAAAAGCTAAGTCGATGCACTTCAATAGAATATTTTTCAAATTTGATCCCTTGCAAAAGATAAAATTATCTGAATAGATTAAAATGAATCTAGAATTTCTCAAAATTGACATTTTTTTATAAAAAAATCTAATTTCCCAAAAAACATTTCATTTTTCAATATTCCTGTTAATTTTGAAAGCTAAATAGTTGAACTTCAAGAAAAAATTATTTAAATTTGATTGTTAAGAAAATGTATAATTATTTAAACAGATAAAAATAAAACGAAAATTTCCCAAAAGTGTCATTTTTTATTTTAAAAAATCTACTTTCTCGAAAAATTGATTAATTAAAAATATTCGTTTAATTTTTGAAAGTCTAGTTGATGCGCCTTTAGAAAAAAATACTTTAATTTGATTTAATACAAAAAATATAATTATTTAAGCAAATAAAAATTGAACGAAAATTTCTAAAAATTCTCATTTTTTTTAAATAACTGTAGTTTTTTCAAAAATTTACCAATTTTCAGTATTTTTATGAATTTTGAAAGCTATACAGATGCACTTTAAGAAAAAAAATTTAAGTTTAATTAATTATAAAAATATATGATTATTTGAACAGATGAAAATGATTTCCAAAATTCTCAAAATTAGCATTTTATATAAAAAATTGTAGTTTCTCAAAAAATTGATCAATTTACAGAATTGAAGTGATTTTTTAAAGCTTATTAGATGCACTTTTAGGGAAAATTATTATAATTTGTATTATTACAAAACAGAAAATTTCCTGAACAGAAATAAATTAGTTAAGAATTTATCAAAATTGATAATTTTTAATAAAAAATCCAGTTTCTTGAAAAATTGATCAATTTAAAAAATTCCAATGAATTTTGAAAGTTAAATAAACACAATTAAGGAGAAAATTATTCTGATTTGATTTATTACAAGAGATAAAATTATCTGAATAATTGAAAATGAATCTAAAATTTTTCAAAATTGATAATTTTTATAAAAAAATCTAGTTTCCCAAAAAATTTATCAATTTCCAGTATTCCGGTGAATTTTTAAAGCTAAATAGATGAGCTTTAGGAAAATAATATTTAAATTTGATTAATTAAACAAATATATAATTATTTGAACAGATGAAAATGATTTCAAAAATTCTCAAAATTGGCATTTTATATAAAAAAATTGTAGTTTTTTTTAAATTGATCAATTTACAGAATTAAAGTGAATTTTTGAAGCTTATTAGATGCACTTTTAGGGAAAATTATTATAATTTGTATTATTACAAAACAGAAAATTTCCTGAACAGAAATAAATTAGTTAAGAATTTATCAAAATTGATAATTTTTAATAAAAAATCCAGTTTCTTAAAAAATTGATCAATTTTAAAAATTCCAATGAATTTTGAAAGTTAAATCGACACAGATAGAGAGAAAATTATTCTGATTTAATTTATAACAAGAGATAAAATTATCTGAATTAATGAAAATGAATCTGGAATTTCTCAAAATTGATAATTTTTATAAAAAAATCTTGTGTCCAAAAAAATTTATCAATTTCCATTATTCCGGTGAATTTTGAAAGCTAAATAGATGAGCTTTAGGAAAATATTATTTAAATTTGATTAATTAAACAAATATATAATTATTTAAACAGATAAAAATGATTTCAAAAATTCTCAATGTTGGCATTTTATAAAAAAAATTGTAGTTTTGTTAAAAATTGATCAATTTACACTTTTACAGAATTGAAGTGAATTTTTGAAGCTTATTAGATGCACTTTTAGGGAAAATTATTATAATTTGAATTATTACAAAACAGAATGAAGAATTTATCAAAATTCAAGAATATCAAGAATTTATCAAAATTGATAATTTTTAATAAAAAATCCAGTTTCTTAAAAAATTGATCTATTTAAAAAATTCCAATGAATTTTGAAAGTTAAATAAACACAATTAAGGAGAAAATTATTCTGATTTGATTTATTACAAGAGATAGAATTATCTGAATTATTGAAAATGAATCTAAAATTTCCCAAAATTGATAATTTTTTTTTTAATATAGTTTTTCAAAAAATTAATTAATTTTTAGTATTTCGGTGAATTTGATAAGCTAAATAGATACACTTTAAAAGAAAATCATTTAGATTTTATTTATCACAAAAAATAAAATTATCTGAATTAATGAAAATGAATCTGGAATTTCTCAAAATTGATAATTTTTATAAAAAAATCTTGTGTCCCAAAAAATTTATCAATTTCCATTATTCCGGTAAATTTTGAAAGCTAAATAGATGAGCTTTAGAAAAATATTATTTAAATTTGATTAATTAAACAAATATATAATTATTTAAACAGATAAAAATGATTTCAAATATTCTCAAATTTGGCATTTTATATAAAAAATTGTATATTCCCAAAAAATTTATCATTTTAAGAACTCAAGTAAATTTTCAAAGCTTATTAGATTCACTTGTAGGAAAAATTATTATAATTTGAATTATTACAAAACAGAAAAATTTTCAGAACAGAAATAAATTAGTCAAGAATTTCTCAAAATTGACGATTTTTATTTTAAAAATCTAGTTTCTCAAAAAATTGACCAATTTAAAAAATTCCGATGAATTTTGAAAGCTAAATAAATACACTTTAGGTAAAGATTATATAAATTTGATTGATTAGAAAAGATAAAATTTTCTGAACAGATGACAATGAATCAAGAATTTCGCAAAAGTGACATTTTTAATAAAAAAAATCTAGTTTCCCAAAAAATTCATCAATTTTCAATGTTCCGGTGAATTTTGAAAACTAAATAGATGCACTTTAGGAGAATATTATAGAAATTTTATTTATTAAAAAAGGTGTAGAAACTTGAGCATATGAAAATGAAACAAATATTTCTGAACAAGTTTAACATCAAAATTTAAACTATTATTAGCCGCGCTAAAGTTATAAAAATCGTCGGATTAATAAAATGAACGCATTTTACCGCCAACTATAGTAAGCATTTTTTTTTTTTGAAATTTAAACCTCTAAAGTGACATCGATTAAATTTATTTGATTATCATTTTGTAGTTCATGCGTGAATTGTAAATTGTTGTCATTAAATGTTATCATAACTAAATCAGTGTTGTCCTTGTGAATGCAAATAATCGAATTATCAATTTATCTACAGCAGAATATAATGGAACACGCGGTTATGCTGCGTTTTTAAAATGTTTAAACACTCACACTCCAGAAAGCATTCATTAAAAGTGTCTGCTAAAATTGGTAAAGTTGTCCCACTAGTGGACAATCGATTCCAAAAGTAAAATATTATAATTACTGGTCTATTAAAAAAAAAAGTATAATTTTTCGACATCCAAAAAGAAAGGTGCAACATTAAAAACAAAAAATTGCTATATTTTTTAATTAGTCTCGACATAATATCATAATTCTGATTTAATTACAACCTGTACTGTATAGCATTAAAAATTATCTCTTTTCGTTGCAATGAAATAAAATTAAAATACCATTAATTTTTCTGCTTACAGTTTCAAAAGCGAGTTGGGAAGAATGGTGGACGTATGATGGAATTTCAGGTAAGTACATCAGTTAGGAGTGTAAGCAAGTAAAGACTATTATGAAGTTGCAAGCTTCTCTCTATATACAGGAAAAGAGAGAGAGAGAGAAAGAGAGAGGATATCTAATTTTTTATAATCCAAAGTTACGAGGTTATCGCGCTCCCGTAATATGAGCGAATTTTTTAATCTTGAGTTTAGTCCGCAATTTTTATTAAAAACAAGAACCCGCCTCGATAAAGTCAGACAGTGTGTTGGTGGGTGGGGGATTGCAGAGTTTTATCGCTGGTTATGTCGAGCCATGTGAGCCAGCTGCCAGGCGCAGAGTCGTATCATACATTTTCAAATCTCTTCCCCAAGATAAATAAAGCTGATCGTCTATTTTTGCATAAAACCAAAAAAAAAAATTTATTATCAAATTTAAACAATTTTTTCTAATTTTTTTTTCTTATTCCACTTTCACTTGACTTTTATATTCACTCAAAATTTATTTTCACTCCACTTTCACTCACAATTATTTTCCTTTTATTTTCACTCCACTTTCACTTAAGGTTCACTTCACTTTCACTCGAAATTTATTTCCACTCAATTTTTACTACACTTTCACTTCACTTTCACTTGAAATTTATTTCCACTCAATTTTTATTACACTTTCACTTCACTTTCACATTAAGTCACAATTTTTTTATTCCATTTTCACTCCACTTTAACTTTTACTTAAAATTTATTTTCACTACATTTTCACTCCAGGTTCAATTCACTTTCACATAAAATTTATTTTCACTCCATTTTCACTTTCACTCATAATTATTTTCATTTTATTTTCACTCCACTTTCACTCCAGGTTCACTTCACTTTTACTCAATATTTATTTTTACTCAATTTTCACTTCACATTCACTCCACTTTCACATTAAGTCACAATTTTTTTCATTCCATTTTCCCTCCACTTTCACTCAAAATATTCCATTATTCCTCTTACACTTTACTTTCACTTTGCTTTTACTTTGACTCAAGTTTTTTACTTCATTTTCACTTCACTTTCACTTAAAATTTAGATTCACTTTACTTTCACTCACAATTATTTTTTCATTACATTTTCACTCCACTTTCACTCAAAACTTTTATTTATTCCACTTACTCTTTACTTTCACTTTGCTTTCACTTTGACCTAACATTTTTTTCACTTCACTTTCACTCAACATTTTTTAAAGTCATTTACACTTCAATTTCACGCAAATTTTTTTTTCACTTCATTTTCACTTTCCTGACACTCAGAATTTTTTTTCACTTCATTTTCACTTTACTTTTACTTTTACTTAGAAATTTTTTATTCCACTTTCACTTTTACTTAAAATTTATTTTAACTTCTATTTAACTTTATTTTCACTCCACTTTTAGTCAAAACTTATTTTTCCTTACACTTTTACTTTACTTTCATTCAAAACTTTTTTTATTCCACTTACACTTCACTTTCACTTTGACACAAAATTAATTTTCACTTTAATTTGATTTTTATTTCACTCAAAAAATTTTTCATTCTTTTTCACTCCACTTTCACTAAAAACTTATTTTTACTTCACTTTTAGACTACTGTCACCTCCACACAAATTTAATGTAATTATTCTTTGTCTTCAATACAAAGTTAATGTCTACAACGTGGACCAACGAAATGATGAAGTAAAAATTAAGTAAAAATAATTTTTAGTGAAAGTTAAATGAAAGGGAGTGAAATTAAATTTTGAGTGAAAGTGAAGTGAAAAAAATGTTAAGTCAAAGAGAAAGCAAAGTGAAAGTAAAGTATAAGTGTAATAAATAAAAGTTTTAAGTAAAAGTAAATTACAAGTGGATTAAAAAGAAACTTCGAGCAAAAGTAGAGTGAAAGTAAAGTGAAAATTGAGTAAAAATATATTTTGAGTGAAAGTGAAGTGAAAGTAAAGTGTAAGTGTAATAAATAAAAATATTGAGTAAAAGTAAATTACAAGTGGATTAAAAAGAAATTTTGAGTAAAAGTAGAGTGAAAGTAAAGTGAAAATTGAGTGAAAATATATTTTGAGTGAAAGTGGAGTAAAAGTGTAGTGAAAATAAATTTTTAGTGAAAGTGGAGTGAAAATAAATTTTTAGTGAAAGTGAACTAAAAAAATAATTTTTAGTGAAAGTGAAGTGTAAGTGAAGTGAAAATAAAGTGAAAATGAAGTGAAAATGAAGTGAAAGTGGAGTAAAAAAATAAATTTTAAGTGAAAATGGAGTGAAAATAAATTTTTAGTGAAAGTTAAGGGAAAGTGGAGAAAAAAATAATTTTTAGTGAAAGTGAAGTGAAAGTTTAATGAAAGTAAATTTTGATTGAAAGTGAAGTGAAAGTGAAGTAAAATCGAATTGAAATTACATAATTGACCCCTAGGTAATATTTTCTTTCACTCTTTTAACATCAAACAAATAAATATTCATTTCTTTAGGTTTAAAGGTACATGCAAGAATTTTTTTTTCAAAAGTTCGTTTGGATGGAAAATATATTCATCCATTTATGAAATTATCGATAAAGTAGTTTGTGTGTGTGTGTGTGTGTATTGTGACTTTATTTTTTGTCAGCTTTGGAATTACGCGACGATGCACTTCTATTGTTCTTTGGCGAAGTCTTCTATGGTTTATTGAAACTACTTTATTTTGACAAGAACTGTTTGAGACGCGACTTAGTGGGATATCGTGTTCCACACTTTGAACTACTTTTGGCACAAAAAGTGTAGGCACCTGCCTTTGACGGCTTATAACTGATGTAAAAAGAGTCGCGCGTTATTGAGACAACTTGAGATTGGTAGTTGTAACCTTTTTTATAAGTTAAAGTCGATATTTTCATCTACTTGCAGTTTTTTATCTCTAGAAATAATTACAAAAAAAAAATTCATTAACTACTTGCTTTTGCAGACAGGAAAAATTAAAAAATTCGTTATTTTGCATAAAAGAGACAAAATTGAAAATCTGTTAAATTGGATAAAAGGCAAAATTGAAAATCGGTTAAATTGGATAAAAGGCAAAATTGAAAATCGGTTAAAAGGCAAAATTGAAAATTGGTTATATTGGATAAAAGACAAAGTTGGAATTTGGTTAAATTTTATGAAGGAAAATGTTCGAAATCAGTTAAAATAGTGTAGAAATCAATGATGGAATAATAATTACTAATTGAATAATAAAAAATTTATTTTTCATTCCTGTTTGAAATAAATTTCGATAAAAAAGACAGGAAGCCACTTACAAAAACACCCTTAAACGCAAACCATTCAAAAAATCTATTAGAAAGGCGAGACAGCTGAAGGGTTCAGAATATAATGATAACAGGCACGTGGCGTCTGGTGTCTGCAGGTACCTTCTCATTCAACATAGGATTAAAGGGATAACAATAGCAGCACGTGTCTATAGGCGAAATATTCCCCCTTCATTCTGTTTAGAGTAGAAATTAAATTATAGTGAAGAATTAAAAATACTGATTGATTATAAGAAATTGTTTTTAAAAATAATTTTGTAATCAATTTTTTCTTTTGTACAAACCTAGATTTTTAAATATTGCATTTCAATAAAGAGATTCGAAATTTTCTATAATACAATTTACATTTTTAGATAAATGATAGCTTTAAAATTATTCTCTATTTAGATTGAATCTTTATAAAGCTTTAATTAATGTTTTATTATTGACTATAGGAGAGAATTTTTAGAAAAGTTTTTCATTATTTAGGAAAATTTTATTTTTACTTAAATCTTCTTTAGAACAACTTCAGTTTGCTTTTATCTCTGGATTGTCAGGTTACATTTATAAATGAAAAGCATTTAGAAATTAAATCCGATTACTATTCATGATGTACATTGTAATTCTTGGTTTTAAATAAACTGTTCATTGAATAATTTGATAAAAACGTTTCTGATATTTTTATTATTATTAAATCTTGGGAAATGTTATTTGTTAGGGGTGGATTATGTAATTCCATTTCATTTTCACTCCATTTTTACATTCGTTTCAATCAAAATTTAGTTTTACTTTCACTTCAGTTTCAACCAAAATTTATTTTTTCTATCACTTCACTTTCACTAAAAATTTTTTTATTCAATTCATTATCACTTCACTTTCGCTAAAAATTTTTTTTATTTAATTCATTTTCACTTTAGTTTCACTCAAAAAATTTTTTATTCAATTCATTTTAACATCACTTTCACTCAAAAACTTTTATTCAATTCATTTTCACTTCACTTTTGCTCAAAACTTATTTTTTCTTTAACTCCACTTTCACTAAGAAATTGTTTTTTAATTTATTTTCACTTCACTTTCACTCAAAGTTTATTTTTATTCAATTGTAAATTTACATTGAGTTCACTTTCACTCAAAAATTTTTTTCAATTCATTTTCACTTCACTTTCGCTCAAAATTAATTTTCACTTAACTTTCATTTTACTTTCATTCAAAATTTATTTTCATGTTCACTCTACTTTCGCTACGAATTTATTTTTACTCAATTTTCACTTCACTTTTACTCCAAATAAATTTTTTAATTTATTTTCACTTCACTTTCACTCAAAATTTATTTTTATTCAATTGTAAATTTACTTTCAGTGCACTTTCACTCAAAAATTTTTTTCAATTCATTTTCACTTCACTTTCGCTCAAAATTTATTTTTTCTTTTACTCCACTTTCACTAAGAAATTGTTTTTTAATTTATTTTCACTTCACTTTCACTCAAAGTTTATTATTATTCAATTGTAAATTTACATTGAGTACACTTTCACTCAAAAATTTTTTCAATTCATTTTCACTTCACTTTCACTCAAAATTAATTTTCACTTAACTTTCATTTTACTTTCATTCAAAATTTATTTTCATGTTCACTCTACTTTCGCTACGAATTTATTTTTACTCAATTTTCACTTCACTTTTACTCCAAATCAATTTTTTAATTTATTTTCACTTCACTTTCACTCAAAATTTATTTTTATTCAATTGTAAATTTACTTTCAGTGCACTTTCACTCAAAAATTTTTTTCAATTCTTTTTCACTTCACTTTCACTCAAAATTAATTTTCACCCAACTTTCATTTCACTTTCATTCAAAATTTATTTTCATGTCCACTCTACTTTCGCTACGAATTTATTTTTACTCAATTTTCACTTCACTTTTACTCCAAATCGATTTTTTAATTTATTTTCACTTCACTTTCACTCAAAATTTATTTTTATTCAATTGTAAATTTACTTTCAGTGCACTTTCACTCAAAAATTTTTTTCAATTCTTTTTCACTTCACTTTCACTCAAAATTAATTTTCACCCAACTTTCATTTCACTTTCATTCAAAATTTATTTTCACTTTTACTCCACTTTCACTCAAAATTTATCTTTACTCAATTTTTATTTCACTCTCATTTTACTCTCACTCAAAATTTATTTTCACGACACTTTCATTTTACTTTCTTTCTACTTTCACTCAAAATTTATTTTCATACAATTTTAGCGTCTCTTTTACTTCACTTTCACTCAAAATTGATTTTCACTCAACTTTCAATTCACTTACATTCAAAATTTATTTTCTTGTTCACTCTACTTTCGCTCATAAATTATTTTTACTCAATTTGCACTTCACTTTTACTCCAATTTCACTCAAAATTGATTTTTACTCCAATTTCACTTTCCTTTAATTCCACTTTCACTGAAAATTTATTTTTATTTAATTTTAGTGTCTTTTTCACTTCACTTTCACTCGAAATTTTTTTTTAAATTCATTTTCACTTCACTTTCACTGTATTTTAAATTAACTTTCACAACACTTTCACTTGAAAATTTGTTTCTATTCTTTTTGACTTCCACTGAAAATTTCTTTTTACTTAATTTGAAATTAAGATACACTTTACTTTCACGCGAAAATTTTTCCAATTTATTTTCACTTCACTTTCACTTGAAAATTTGTTTCTAATCATTTTCACTTCCACTGAACATTTCTTTTTACTTAATTTAAAATTAAGATACACTTTACTTTCACGCAAAAATTTTTCCAATTTATTTTCACTTCACTTTCACTTGAAAATTTGTTTCTAATCATTTTCACTTCCACTGAACATTTTTTTTACGTAATTTCAAATTAAGTTACACTTTACTTTCACGCAAAAATTTTTCCAATTTATTTTCACTTCGCTTTCACTCAAAATTTATTTCCACTTTACTTTACTTTCACATTTTCTCAAAATTTATTTTTATTTAATTTTCACTTCATTTTTTAGTTTGTCAACGTTGTGAATTTTTGCTTTGTGTTTGGAGAAAATGAATTTTGTGTGAAGGTGAAAGAAGTCTCAAAGTTAAGCAAAAGTGGAGTTAAAATAAATTTTTGAGTGAATGTAAAGTGAAAGTGGAATGAAAATGAATTTTGAGTGAAAGTGAAAGACAAAGTGAAATAAAAATTAATTTTGACTGAAAGTGGAATAAATGTGAAGTGAAGATGTAATGAAAAAATATTTTGGTAAATGTGAAAATTCAGTGATAAAATTTTTTTATTAGTAAAAATGAAGTGAAAGTGAAGTGAAAATAGAGTGAAAATAAATTTTGAGTGAAAGTGAAGTGAAAATAGAGTGGAAATTTTTTTTTGAGTGAAAGTGAAGTGAAAATAAATTTTATGTGAAAGTGAAGTGAAAATAGAGTGAAAATAAATTTTGAGTGAAAGTGAAGTGAAAATACATAATCGACCCCCTAGAGGTAAAATTGACACTCGAGTTTTATCTGCTATAGTGGTGAAAACCCTACAAATTAAAGAAGTGGAATAAACATGCAAATGCCTGGCCACTTTCCACCTTTATCACTTCGCACTGAATACGAGTGTGCCAACTTAAGTCTCTGTGGTACAAATGACTTCGTTCTGAGAAGATTTTTCCACTTCAACTCCCACGGAATAACTACCTACTTTTCGTTTCAAGATATTCTCAGCTTCTCTTAGGCTATTTCCCCTTTTTTTTGTTCTTCAGATTAGTTCAAAAATTTAAATTCCAAAAAAAAATTCAAACTTATTTAATATTTATCATATATTTTCATTCTGGTGTTGATTAATAATAATAATAATAATAATAATTATGAAACTCGATGAAAGTAATTAAAATACAGGGGGTTTTCCTCTGTGATGTATTTTCCAATTTTACGATCGATCTGTATCCACTTTGCTGTACATTATTATTCCAAAGGCGAGTGCATTACCGGCCTAGCTCCACAATTAACTGAACTAATTAACAAATTTACAATAGCGGTGGGGAGTAGGTCGCCAGCTTAAATCCGCAAAACGAGACACCGTTATCGCGATGACAAGGCGATTTCTAGATTGTAACAGCGTCAGTATCCGAATTTACTGTCAGCCGGATTTAATTGGCAATTCGAGTCTATTTTAACTGTCGAATTGTTCCTGTTGTTTATAATTTGCAATGGAGGCGTAGATCTACGTAAAATTAATCGGCTTTCGATTCAGTGTAATTGTCACTCGCGCATCGCCTCAATATCGGTTTATACAGACAACTGGGATAGCTTTCATTTAACTACAGATCTACTCTCTTTCAACCATTACATTCAGTTGAATGTTGCCCTCAAAATAAACTTTATATATATACAAATATGCAGTGTGTGTGTGTGTGTGTATAAATATCAATTCCACTTTCATTGTTATGGCGAAACCCCTTCTTTTCAATGACAATTAAGAGAGAGTCCTTTAATATTTGGAAATTATCAATATTACAGGATTAACGAATGATTTCAATGATTTAGTTGGGATAAGTTGTCGATTGCTATTGTTCGAAAAAAGGAAAATTAAATGTTTATGTTTTACTGGACAAAAAGGAGTTGAATTCCACTTAGAATTTATTTTCACATAACTTTCACTTCACTTTTAGTCCAAAATTTATTTTCACTCTAGTTTTATTCAACTTTTACTGCGGTTATTTCACTTCATTTTCACACCACTTTCACTCTAGTTTCACTTTCAATCGAATTTTTTTCATCTTATTTTCACTTTTAATTAAAATTTATTTTTAATACAATTTCACTTCACTTACACTTCACTTTTACTAAAAATTATTTTCACTCCAGTTTTATTTAATTTTAACTGTACTTTCACTTTACTTTCACTTTACTTTCACTTTACTTTCACTTTACTTTCACTCCACATTCACTCCACTTTGACATTCACCCAAAATTTACTTTCACTTCACTTTCACTTTACTTTCACTTTACTTTCACTTTACTTTCACTTTACTTTCACTTTACTTTCACTCCACTTTCACATTCACCCAAAATTTACTTACACTTCACTTTCACTTTACTTTCACTCCACTTTCATTACACTTTCACATTCACTCAAAATTTACTTTCACTTCACTATCATTCACGATTTTTTCATTGAATTTTTACTCTACTTTCTCTCAAAATTAATTTTCACTCCTCTTTCACTCTAGTTTTACTTTCAATCAAAAGTTTTTTTTATCTTATTTTCACTTTTACTCAAAATTTATTTGTACTACAATTTCACTTCACTTACACTTCACTTGTACTCAAAATTTATTTTCACTTCAGTTTTATTTAACTTTAACTGTACATTCACTTCACTTTCATTTTACTTTCCCTCCACTTTCATTCCACTTTCCCATTCACTCAAAATTTACTTTCACATCACTATCATTCACAATTTTTTTATTGAATTTTCACTCCACATTCACTCGAAATTAATTTTCACTTCACTTTTACTCTAATTTTACTTTCAATCTAAATTTTTTTCATATGACACATACTACTTGCACTTTTACTTGAAATTCTTTTTTCTCCAATTTCACTTTACTTTCAGGCAAAATTTAATTTCATTCCACTTTGATTTCACATTCACTCAAATTTTTCATTTATTCCACTAATACTTTACTTTCACTCCACTTTTACTTTCAGTCGGATTTTTTACTCCATTTTCCCTTCTCTTTCACTCAAAATTTTTTTCATCACATTTTCACTCTAATTTCAGTTTACATTGTCATAAAAGTTTTTTTTGTCTCATTAATTGTCTTCTACTTTCAACTTCAGAGAAATTTTATTTTCATGGCAAATTGAAATAAAATAAATTTTATGTAAATGTGGAGTGAAAGTAGTGAACAAAATTTTGAGTTATAGGTGAGTGAAAGTGAAGTGAAACTAAAGTCAAAATAAATTTTGAGCGAAAGTGAAGTGAAAGTGAAATGAAAGTTGAGTGAAAATGAATTTTGCGTGAAAGTGAAGTGAAAATGAAGTGAAAATAATTATTGAGTAAAAGTGAACTCAAAGTAAATTTACAATTGAATAAAAATAAATTTTCAGTGAATGTGAAGTGAAAATAAATTAAAACACAATTTCACAGTGAAATTGGAGTGAAAAAAAAATAAATTTTGAGAGAAAGTGAAGTGAAAATGAATTGAATAAAAAAATTTTGAGTGAAAGTGAAGTGGAAATGAATTGAATAAAAAATTCTGAGTGAAAGTAAAGTGAAAGTCGAATAAAAAAATTGAGAGTGAAAGTGACGTAAAAGTGTAATTAAAATAAATTTAAAGTAAAAGTGGAGTGAAAATGTAGTGAAAATAAATTATGAGTGAAAGGGAAGTGAAAATGTAGTAACCAAATTTTGAGTGAAAATGCAGTAACAAAATTTTGAGTGAAAGGGAAGTGAAAGTGAAGTGAAATTTTAGTGAAAAAAAATTTTGAGTGAAAGGGGAGTGAAAATGTAGTAACAATATTTTGAGTGTAAGGGGAGTGAAAATGTAGTAACCAAATTTTGACTGAAAGGGAAGTAAAATCCTAGTGAAAATAAATTTTGAGTGAAAGGGGAGTGAAAATGCAGTAACAAAATTTTGAGTGAAAGGGGAGTGAACATGTAGTAACCAAATTTCAAGTGTAAGGAGAGTGAAAGTAAAGTGAAATTCTAGTAAAAATAGGTTTTGCACGAAAGTGAATAGTGAAAATGTAGTGAAAAAAATGTTGAATCGAAGTGAAGTGAAAACAATGTTCATAAAAAATGCGAAAGGAAAGAAATTTTATAAATTCATGTTCCTTAAATATAATTCATTAAATTTTAATCACCCGTGTCAACGAGTGGAGAATTTTTTTTAAAATTTCACGAACCAAAGAATGTGGAAGCGGTGAAAGCGTTAAATTGTGGTAGATAAGCACGCAAGCGTAATTAAAAATTATTGTGCGATAAATATATATCTGTGTATTGAGGGTCAGTAGGGAGTTGGAGAGAGAGCTTGCTTTATCGATTGAAGCAGGTCACTAATATTACATCAACGTTTCATTACAGCAATACCGATGCAATTAGGCTTCCTGTCTATTAGCATTTTCTGCTTTCATGCCAGACTACATTTCACTCAAACAAAAAGTCGATAGCTCTTTTTTTTAATCTTTATAGTCAGTTGTCATGTAAGTTCATCAAAGTCGAGACACTTGAAATCTTTATATATACAATTCCGAATATGTTATATAAAAGAAACTTAGACGGTAATATTAATTAAATACAGGCACATATGTGACTCTTTAGGCTCTTCTCAGAATGCTGTTTCCTACCTATAATCTGGGTTAAGGATCAGGACAATTATAATTAAAGGCACGTATAGCTTAGACAAAGCCACAGTCCTATCCTCAAGACCCTTCATTAGGAGACCCATCGATTATTGCAGCAATTTACCCAACGCATTTCAAGTTAGAAGCCAGTGTCAATTATTAGGGATTTGTAACTACATTGTAACTAGCGGTGATAATTTTAAACTCTGCTAATTTTAGGACAAAGAGACTATTAACGAAGAGATTCGGATAATTTAATGCAAGGGAATGTTTCTAAATGGTTCAGTGTGTTACAAGAGGAGACCCGTATGTTTAATTTCAGAATATGATTCGTTATAAAATAGAAGTTGGTAATTTTGTCTTTATTATTGGATGAACGGTTTTTTTTCCCTATCGATTCAGTAAAAAGGGTCTTTTTTTATTAACGAGAAAACTGTTTGAAAAAATTTCCCTCCTTTGTGGAATAATTCTTGGTTTAAATGGTTGAATGGATTTTTGTAGAGGATGAATTGATATTTAATTATTAATTACGCTAGAGGAAGAGAACTTTTCTAGTAACAGTGAATTTTAATAATTGATAATAAAGTCTGGGTAAGTCAATTTTTTATCATAGTCAGTTCAGAAGATTATGAGAATGGGGATGTATTCTAAGAAGCTTGGAAAAAAATATTGATTGCTAATAACTGTTGAGGAAATTGAAGCATCGATTAAATTTTTTGCCGGGAACAAATTTTTTTGCATTAGTCCTAGGAGGATTAAGATTATGCTTCCCTTAAAAGTCTAGTCCAAACCTGGTCCCAATATATGGACATGGTAACAAACAAGTTAGAATAGTTGTTTGAGATTTAATTAAATCATTTTGTTTTAAGCCTGAACCTTTACGTCCAATAGTTTGGGAATACTTTCGATTAAGGTTGGAATACATTTTTACAAATATGAACGAGGTATTTTAGGATTGGTTTAAGATAAAGAAAATGGGTCTGATTGGTGAATTTTGGGTCCGTCTCAGTTTTGTCCTAAAGATCCAAAGAAAAAAAGAAACGCTTGAGATCCGCGACTTGAATTACCTTACCCAAGATATTCTCTAGAAGCATAAGAATTTCGGATGCAAATTTTTTTCCAAATTCCAAATCCCCGTTTCCGCAAAGATTAGCTATCTTCCAACATAGCAGAAGCTTTCTGACATTGGCTCAGATTTTACCTAAAGGATTACTATTTACGTGTCACTTTCAAAAAGACGTCTTCCACACCGAGGAATGTCTTAAAAAGCAGATAAATCTTCCTCTAATCATTAGAGACAGACGAACCATTACAAATCCATATTACAATGCCAATAACTAGTCTGCGAAATTCACAGTGTCAGTTGAGGGGAGTGGTGAGGGTGTAACTACCCTATTATTGAAACTTGAAGCATAAAGCAATCATTCTGCAATTAGCAAAAGTGATTAAGTGTAGAAGCCGACAGCTTAGTTCTATTAACGAGGTTCTCCTTTCTACACGAATGGCGTTATGATTAGCCACCAACACTACTTTCTTGAAATCATGCCCTATATCAACAACCACTGGGTGTCCCTGAAAAAAGACTTTTACTTTCTTTTCCATAAGTAAAAAATTCCAAAACCCATTAAACGATTCCATTCTTCTTATCATTGGATGAGTTGTTAAAGACAAACTTTTCGTTTAATGAAAAGGTGCGATTATTGTCTCGCGCTTTCTTTCATTTTCAATTCAAAGGCCACCTTGTCGATAAAAAGTAAATCACATCCTGCGTTGTGAGGAATTATAGAAAACTCATTTCAGAAAAAGAATTAGATTCCTTTTGAGAGTGTGGATGAGTTGATGAGATTTTCGAAGCAACGGATAGAATAATTGAGTTTGACGTTAAAGTGGGATGAGGAGATGGGTACGGTCAGAAAGCTGAATTGTAAATTGCAAACATTAGGAAGGATGATGCTAAGTGTAGAATACAAAATCAGCTTTTAGCAAAACAATACCTCGCATTTCTTTCGATACAGATAAAAATTGCTCTTGAAAATAGAAGCACCTGCTGGATAATGATTTCAGATTTAGTTACCTCTTTGCTGATCATCGAAACATTGCCTCTCGTAAGTGATTCAGAGAGGTTTTTACCCCGACAAGAAATGAATTTCAAAAAGGTGGATTAAAATTCATTATAATTTACATATTGAAAACTTTTCAGTCTTGAAAAATGTGCTTTAGCAAAATAAAAAAGAACTGCTACCCTATCTAGATGAAAATCATTTCTTAGAAGTTGGATTCCAATCGTGAATTCAAAGTACCGGTAGTAGTAGTAGCAGCAGAAGTTGTAGTACCTGAAAATTCAATCTAGAGGACAATTTTTCTATTTCTATAAACATAGAATAAAGTCCCTTTGATTTTATCCATTTCGCGGTTTTTCTCTCGTGTATTAATTTGAAAAAATATTTTTCTCTCAATGACTTGATGCATTTTCCAAGCTTTCGGTTATCGATGAGTTTCGAACTAAAACCCCGATGTGTAGTTATATTGTGAAGAGGGTGACCGAGGAAATGCGGTGGGTTGGTACGCTGGGTATGAGGTCCAATTAAGATGTTTTTCAACAGGGTGGGTTCTAGCCCGGAGCATCTCCGTTTCTAGGCGTCAAGGCATCCAGTCTATCCTTCCAACGGAATTCATATGCATACATGAATACATTTCACTATTCTCCAATCAACCCATAGCACCGCATATTCTCACATAGTTCTCACGCTTGATCATAGTCTCTCCCACTCCCCTTCATCCACTATGCCCGTACTTTACCACCTTCCCCACTGTTATCCCGAAATTTTTTTTTTCATCAACCCACACCTGGAAATTCCTTTGATATTTATCGTGGGATTATTTTATTATACTGCTACCGAATTTTTGTTAAAATATTAATTAGATCTAGCATCGTGTGTTCAAGGGTTCCTAAAAATACTGACAACAATAAACCTTGTAGTTAAGTCGCCACCGAATCAATTAGGTGTCTTCTTCGAGTCAGTCTAGCAATAGCTACGAAGTTAACTGGTTTATTGTCATCCAGGATTCTTCTTCGACTCCAGTCCAGAATACCTCTTCAAGGCTGCATTACCACATTAACATTAAATAAATAATTTGGTCACTCCAAAGCTAAAGAACTTGATCTAGGAGAATCATACGACTGGCACAATATTGGTTTAGACTTACTCACCAAGACAACTTGATGACAACTTGGTTCAACGACTGGCACAATATTGGTTTAGACTTACTCATCAAGACAACTTGGTTCCAGGGAACGTATCACATCATCAATTCTGTAATCTTTCTTTTCCGACTCCAATCCGAAAAAGCTCTTCAGGTACCAAGAGTCTTCTTCGAATCTCTAGTCAAATTCATTCAAGGAGATAATTTCTACTACGAGGCACATTTCTATTTTTCTAATGACTGCATTACCTCGACATCAACGTCAAATGAATAAGTCGATTACTCCAAAGCTGAAGCACTAGATCTAGGAGAATCATATGACTGTCACAATATTGGTTTAGACTTACTCACCAAGACAACTTGGTGACAACTTGGTTCCAGGGAACGTACCACATCATCAATTCTGTCATCTTTCTTCTTCGACTCCAATCCGAAAAAGCTCTTCAGGTACCAAAAGTCTTCTTCGAGTCTCTAGTCGAATTCATTCAAGGAGATAATTTCTACTATGAGGCACATTTCTATTTTTCTAATCACTGCATTACCTCGACATCAACGTTAAATCAATAAGTCGATTACTCCAAAGCTGAAGCACTAGATCTAGAAGAATCATACGACTGGCACAATATTGGTTTAGACTTACTCACCAAGACAACTTGGTGACAACTTGGTTCCAGGGAACGTATCACATCATCAATTCTGTCATCTTTCTTCTTCGACTCCAATCCGAAAAAGCTCTTCAGGTACCAAGAGTCTTCTTCGAGTCTCTAGTCAAATTCATTCAAGGAGATAATTTCTAATACGAGGCACATTTCTATTTTTCTAAGGACTGCATTACGGCTGGCACAATAATGGTTTAGACTTACTCACCAAGACAACTTGATGACAACTTGGTTCAACGACTGGCACAATATTGGTTTAGACTTACTCACCAAGACAACTTGGTGACAACTTGGTTCCTGGGAACGTATCACATCATCAAAAATTCATCACCTGGAGAAACAAAGTCCCCTGAATGAAAGTGTTCCAAAAACAAAATTTATATGACCGATTTTTTATCGGCGAGAAAAAAAGGAGGATAAGTATTAAATTTCATACTCGCGTTTATGGAACTTTATGGAAAACTGTGAAAAGGTTTGCAAACAGGGAAGAAAAATTCGTTTCGTTTGCTTCGTAGTTGCTGATGTCGCGAAGTTTTTTTTTTCAGCGCAAATATTTTCTCGCTTTCGTTTCTTTGAAAGCAGCAGCGCCTGAACGTTATTCGTTTCGAATCGAGCGACAGAGGTGGGTCGCATGTCGCCGATATTGAATTTTACTATAGAGCAGCGTGAGAGAGAGAGGGGGAGGATTTTCTCAGACGGCGATCACTCACGAAAATAGTGTGTATCCAGGCGATGTCAAATTTTATTTATTTACCTTTTGACTTTGACAAACCTTTCATGCCCTTCGTAAATATGTCTCGCAATCGAACATTTCTTCGGAGATTTGTTTCAACAATATCAAGATTCACTTTTTTTTCTCTTCCTCTTCCTTGGAAAATCCTTTAAAGAATACTTTAAATTTTTTTTTTGCCAAACTTTTATAATCGTTCTAGAGATGGAAGGAGATTTCAAAGAATATGTTTAGATGACATTTTGATGATTAAATGTTCAGTTTGGAGACAAGGGAAATATTTTGGAAATTGCATTCCTTCACATCATGAAATAACAGGAATAATCGCAACCCGCCTTCCCGTTTCTCCGTCATTGTTTCGTCATCTCTGAATTCCAAGGATTGAAACAACATCCTGCATTTCGAGCAACCATATCTCAGACATTTCGCTTTAGACTCGGAATTCAAATAATGCACAATATTAATTATATCGTTTTGCTCTTGATGTTGAAGGACGTTGATTTATTGTTCCCGCATTGTGGATTAATTCACGTCCCGTCAACATCGAATGACGTAATACCGAACATCAATAAATTACTCTCCAAGACTCATAAATTACAATAGTATTCATCGCTAATTAAAGCCTGAGTTTAAACAGAAAAACAAAATACAAAAAGATAAAGGAACAATAGATAATAATTTTTATTAAATATGCAAATGATATTTATTTACTGATATGAGGAAATAGATTATTTGATTTAACAACCTGCATATATATATATATATATATACGTATAACATTTGTGCAATTAGAGTTCCTATATATTCAAATATGCATAACGAAGCGGGGGTGACATTAAAAAAAATGAATCAATTTGTCATATTCGTAAAATTAATCGGAAACCATATGTGAATCCTTTTTAGAAAATTATCGGCACTTCTCTTGATAGCAAGGGGAGAATTTAAATAAATTATCGAGCCTAGTAAATTAGTTCATATTGCTTGGAAAATTTCCTAGCTCAGGCAAAAATTTAATTTTTTTTAATGGAGGCGATGAATTAATATATCTTATGCACTTTATTCTAATGGATCGAATGTGTCGGAATTTTTTTCACCTTGTATTTATATATTTTTAGTTTTTGAGAAGTTTCAATTGTTAACATTTTACCAAAAAGTAGCAATTATTTCGAATCTAATGTAGAATCAGGATGCTTATTACTCTACTTTCACTTCACTTTCACTCCACTTTCACTTCACCTTTTCTTCACTTTCACTTTTCTTTCACTTCACTTTCACTTCACTTTCACTTCACCTTTTCTTCACTTTCACTTTTCTTTGACTTCACTTTCACTTCACTTTCACTTTCACTTTTCTTTCACTTCACTTTCACTTCACTTTCACTTCACTTTCACTTCACTTTCACTTCACTTTCACTTCACTTTCACTTCACTTTCACTTCACTTCACTTTCACTTCACTTTCACTTCACTTTCACTTCACTTTGACTATACTTCCCCTTAACTTTCACTTTACTTTCTTTTTATTTACACTTTAATTTCTTTTTACTTTCACTAACCTTTTACCCAAATTTCACCCTAATGAGTGAAAGTCAAGTGAAATTACTTTACTATCATTTCACTTTCCCTTTACTTTCTCTTTACTTTCACTTACCTTTAACCCAAATTTTACCCTAATGAGTAAAAGTGAAGTGAAATTACAGAATAGTAGCTGTAATTTCACTTTCACTTTACTTTAATTGTCACCTGATTTTTGTTTTACATGACACTCACTTTACTTTCACTTTAATTTCACTGACACTTCACTTACACTTTAAATTCACTACCATAATTGAAAGTAAAGTGAAAGTAATGTAAAGTGATGGTAAAGTGAAGTGAAATTAGGGTGAAATTAGGGTGAAAGTAAAGTGAAAGTAAAGTGAAAGTAAAGTGAACGTAAAGTAAAAGTAGAGTGAAAGTAAAGTGAAAGTAAAGTGAAAGTAAAGTAAAAGTAGAGTGAAAGTAAAGTGAAAGTAAAGTGAAAGTAGAGTGAAAGTGAATGTGTGATGAAGTGAAAGTGATGTTCCAGAATTAATCTCTAAATCTACATATTTACGAAAATGAGAAAACGATTTTGATCCCTAAAAATAAAAAAAATATCTAAACGTAATTCTAAATTTTCTTTTTTAATATAAAACAAAAATTTAGACACTCGTTTCTACTCTCGCATGACGAAATAGTGCAGGTCAGTGTGGAACGTGCTTGGCCAATCCCACCGTGTTGGTTATGTGTTGTTTATACGTGGGATAATTTATTACCTACTCTCCTATAACGCACTTTTCACCACTCGAGAACCTAGGCAAAGAGAAGGCCAACAGGACTTTGTCAACTCTTCAGCAGCATGAGAATTGAAATTCTTCCCTCCTTTTGAAAACAGATATAGCACACCCTTTCACGTGTGAAGTGTAATTTCATCATTCGACAATATTAATTCCTCTAAATTAAATTTTAACCCTACACTTTCTTTTTTCACTCGCAGGGAAATTTCAACTTTTGTATAATTCACATAACGTGCTCTGCATGAACAATGTGCAGTTTCCAATGAACAATAATGTGGTCTCGTTAACAGAAGTTAGTTTTCAGTATTGACTTTCGAAGGCATTCGAAGGTAAGGAGAAAAAGTTGAATTTCTCCAAGGAAAAGTAAGCGTTGTGAATGGCAAAAAGGGAATGAAGTCCCCTGTGTAGAAAATTGTGGAACGAGTTGAAAATTCTTTTTATGAATTGAACTAGTTTGAAGGAGGTGGAGGAGAAGACGATGTTCACTTTCTGTCTCTCTCTGTACCGCACGTCAACTTGTTGTTGTGAATTCAATCGAAAAAGTTTCACGTTATAAAATTAGAAACATTGGGAAAATCTGGACAGTTTTTAATCGTCAAGGGACTGGGATGATAATAATCTCCCGTGAATGAACGCAATTCAGTAGGAATAAATAAAAATTTTGACAAAACATTAATTTTTTAAAATCTTTGTCTTTTGAATTTATCTTTATCTTTTGTGTTTTTGGTTTTCTTTTTCTAGGACCTTCCTTCTGGGGCCTCATAAATCCTCAATGGTCATTGTGCAGTAAAGGAAGACGGCAAAGTCCCATCAACATCGAGCCGGACAAGTTGCTCTTTGACCCACACCTGAGACCAGTGCATGTGGACAAACACAGGGTAATTTGTCAATCTTTCTTTTCCTGACGTTTTCTTGTCTTTTTATACTCCTACGGGATTCATACAACTCGAGAGCGAAATGTGAACCAAAATGCTTGTCGCTTTCAACTTTCCATTCCTCCTAAATTAAGATGAAATACTACTGTTGATAAATGTTCGCTACAGGAAGGAAATGTCGCTGGGATATAAATCCGATTTTCCCCAGCGGATGTTCAATTTTCACAAATTTCCCATCTATGCAAACAAAAAACCTTTTTCGAATACGACGATGACGAAGATTTTTAGAAAATATTTCTTTTTATATCTTTTTATTCAGTTCTCCTTTTATATTGAATTAAATTATATTGCATTATTTCATTTATATTTAGAGTTGATTCTTTAATTTCTACTCGCTTTCACTTAACATTCACTTTACTTTCACTTTACATTCACTTTACTTTCACTTTACTTTCACTTTACTTTCACTTTACTTTCACTTCGCCTTTCACTTTACTATCACTTTACTTTCACTATACTTAAACTTTACTATAACTTTACTTTCACTCTATTTTTACTTTACTTTCACTTTACTATCGCTTTACTTTCAATCCACTATCACTTTAATTTTATTGAACTTTAAATTACTTTTACTTTCATTTTACTTCCACTTAACTTTCACATTACCTTCACTTTACTTTTACTCTACTTTCACTTTACTTTCACTTCAATTTCACTTTACATTTCGTTACAATTAACTTTTATCCATTAAGGAGAAATTGGGGTGAGTAGGAAGTGAAATGAAGAGTGAAGTAAAAGTAAAGTCCAAGTAAATTAAAAGTAAAATGAAAGTAATGGAAATTGAAAGATAAATAAAAGTGAAGTGAAAGTAGAGTGAATGTAAAGTGAAAGCAAAGAGAAAGTAAAGTAAAAGTAGAGTGCAAGTAAAGTAACCTAAGGTGAAAGTGAAAGTAAAGTGAAAGTAAAATGAATATAAAGTGAAAGTGAAGTGAAGGTTAAGTGAAAGTTAAGTGAAAGTAAAATAAAAGTAAAATAAAAGTAAAGTGAAAGTAAAGTGAAAGTAAAGTGAAAGTAAAGTGAAAGTAAAGTGAAAGTAAAGTAAAAGTAAAGTAAAAGTAAAGTGTATGTAAAGTGAAAGTAATGTGAAAGTAAAGTGAAAGTAATGTGAAAGTAAAGTAAAAGTAGAGTGAAAGTAAAGTGAAAGTAAAGTGAAATTACACTATAACAGCTCCTAGACTAAAAATAAAATACCGTAAATTTGTATCCATTTTCTAAATCCAAATTTTTCTAATCTTATGTATATTTTAGAATTTTATTATATTCAAAAATCCGAATGAAAGTCACTTTTCTCTTATGGGCGCGTTTGGAAATATATTTTTGAACTAGAATCGATTAGCGTCAAAGAGATGAGCCATAACTTTTCAAGCATCGACTTGCCTTGGGTTCTTATCGCTTGAAAACAGAGGGCAGAACGATGGTTCGATCATAAACTACTTCCATGTTAGAGAAACACCGTCTGCATATGAAAGTGAACCACGATGTGCAGGATAAGAAGTACGAGATGCTGTAAAAGTCAGACTTTTCTTGGAAACAAGGACTTTTAACGTCTAACAGAATTTTTTTCCTTCTTTTCCAAATTTCTTCAAAAATGTAAAGCTTATAAGAAATACAATTTTTTAAAACTAAAAAAATAATTAAAAACTTCTCAAACTAGAAAGCAATTATTGTTTTCTAATCACGAGAAAACGAAAAATTCTAATCACGAGTTCAAAAAAAAAATGCTCTTTTAAAACGAGAGGGTTTTAATTTTCAAATTACAAATAGGAATTTAAAGTACTTTAGGAATAATTTTCGAAAAATTCGCATTTAGTGGAAGAGTGTGACATTTTTTTATGACATTCTTTCTTTAATAATCTATAAAGAGCGGAACGTTAATTGTCATCGTTTATGATGGTAGTAGATCTTAAAGTTTTTTTCCTCTTCTTCTTCTTCTTCTTCTTTTTCTTTAGTTTTTCTTTTCCTTACTCTTGGCAATTTTTCCAGGGCATCTTCTTTAATTCGATAATAGAGTTATTAATTACCCACTTCCCTCCTCGTAATGTGCAGTCTCAACTGCCTCCTTAGCAGTAACTAAAGACGCTTGAAACACTAATTTTCCATTAAGTAAACATTTATTCAGATTTCCTTCGGCTCACCAACTTCAGGAGCTTCCGCGTTGTGTAATATACCGTGAACCTTTATATCCCTTTAAAAACAATTTTATTCAAAATTTTGTTCCCCCTTTTTTCTGTTTTATTGCCTCGTAAATTTTCTTCTAAATTCCATTTTAAATTTAAAACTATTTATAAAAAATTTTAATTTCTAATGTGAATAGTGCAGGTGTTTGGCAGCAAAAAGTAAAAATAGGTTTTTTCGTCTTTCCTTTTTAATTTTTGATTTTAAATTAGGGGTCACAACAATTAAATGGAAATTTTTTTTTCTACAGATATAGTTTGTTAATTATTAATTTTTCTGAAAGACAATATTCGAATCAAGTTTAGAAAATGGAGCTCAAAACATCGGTGTCAAACACTGGATTAAATAATTTCACCCCATTAGCACTTTATTTTCACTTTATATTCTCTTTACTTTCACTTTACTTTTACTCTACTTTCACTTTACTATAACTCTACTTTTACTTACTTTCACTTTAGTTTTACTTTTCTTTCACTTTACTTTCACTTTACTTTCACTTTATTAAATAATTTTTCCCCATTTTCACTTCACTTTCACTTTACTTTCGCTTTACTTTCACTCTACTTTCACTTTACTTTCACTCTACTTTTACTTTACTTTCACTTTAGTTACACTTTAGTTTCACTCTACTTTCACTCTACTTTCACTTTACTTTCACTTTACTTTCACTTTACTTTCACTTTACTTTCACTTAACTTTCACTTTACTTTCACTTTACTGTTACTCTACTTTCACTTTACTTTACTTTCACTTCACTTTCACTTTACTCTAACTATACTTTCACTTTACTTTCACTCTACTTTTACTTTACTTTCACTTTAGTTTCACTTTACTTTCACTTTACTTTCACTTTACTTTTATTCTACTTTCACTTTACTTTCAGTCTACTTTTACTTTACTTTCACTTTAGTTTCACTTTACTTTTACTTTACTTTCACTTTACTTTCACTTTACTTTCACTTTACTTTCACTTCACTTTTACTCCACATTTATTTAACTTTCAATTCATTTTACTTCCATTTCACTTTACTTCCACTATATTTTCACTTTTACCCAAATTTAACATTCACTTCACGTTCACATAACTTTTACTTCACATCGAGAAAAATAATTGTTTCCTCCAAAAGGAACGGAAATTGAGAAGTTTTTTTTTGCTTGATATAAAGCATCAAAAAAAAAATCAAGAGAGTTGTGTCAGACCTTTGGAACCATTAATGTGAGCTACAGTACGACTTTTGGAGAGTAAAACAAATCGTAGAAGGTAAAGTAGCGGCACTTTCGTAAATAGCCTGGTCGAGGTTCAAAAGGCAAGCATTTCACGCCAAGAAGACACGAATCGTCGTCGTCGTCGTATAGTCGCTGCATTTTTTTTTTTTTATTCTTTTCAACACTTTTTTTCCCCTCTTTCTAGGGTCGTCTCCAACGTTCCAACTCTCTTCTATCTCAATTTTTCTCGAAACGACAGAACGCAAGAGTAGCACCACAAGCTCATAGGATGCATTCTATCACCTTTGCATCCTGCTCAACCCTCTTGCTTCTCTCCATTGTTTGATCCTCGCCGACGACAAAAACCTAAAAAGAAAGAAGAAAATGGATAGAGTGAGATGAATGTAGAAAAAAAGAGAGAAGAAGAATAAAAAAAAATCATGGCGAAAAAGAGAGTGAGGAAAAAAAAAAGAAGTTTTTTAAAGCTCTCTCACTCAGCCTATGATCTTTGGAAGCCTCAGCCATTTGACGATAACCACAAGAGATGAGAGTTGAGGTGTCGTCGTATCCTCTCCCCCCCCTCTCTCTTTCTCTCTTTGGCTTTAATCGCAGACTGTCAGTCGCCCTTTACTAGCTTTAAAATCCTAGCCCTTCCCTCCCCCTTTATACTATCCTATACCATACACACTATAGAGACCAGAACTTCTCCCACCTTCTTGAAACGCCAAGGTGAATTTATACGCCGTTTAACCCGGTTAAAAGTTTGGCACTTAAATTAAACAATAGAACGAACACCACCACCCCCCTCTCTCTCTCTCTCTCTCTAGAACGTACGTCTTTGGTAAAGGCGGCTTTACTTTCTCTTTAGAATGCTCTCCATCCTTTTTCCCTTCGAAAGATCTCAAACTTTATGTTTTTCTTTCTTTTGTTTTATTTCACACCCCAAAAAGAAAGAAAGAAAGAAAAGAGAATAATTCAAGTGCGCATTAACACCTGCGATCATGAATTAACTTCTTAACACACAAGACGAAAAGACAGATTTTGTAAAATATATATTATTCAAATCCTCAAAATTTAATATTGTGGAAATCATTCATTGTGAAAGAGAATTAAAACAATCGCTTTTTGATTAAGAATCGCTAAAATACAAATTCTAATTAAGTTTTGACACATTATTTTTTACCATTTTTAACTAATTTGAACAAAATATCCGATTTTTTGTAAAAGAAATTTCTTTTTTTAATGAACACATAAAAATTTTGGTCCTCCATATTGGATCTGCCATTTCGAATTTCGAAAATCTGACCTTGGATTCTTAGTCAGCGACCCAGAAAACCCCTATATACCAAGTTTCAAGAAAATCTAAGAAATTTTTAATTTTAGGTCCGCCATGTTGGATTCGCCATTTTGAATTTTAAAAATCTGACCTTGGATTCTTAGTCAGCGACCCCGAAAACCCTGATATACCAAGTTTCATGGAAATTTATGAAATTTAAAAAAAATTTGTCCACCATATTGGATCCGCCATTTTGAATTTTGAAATTCTGACGTCTGACTCGTAATCAGCGACCCTGAAAACCCTTATATACCAAGTTTCATAAAAAAATACGAAATTTTCAATTTTAGGTCCGCCATATTGGATCTGCCATTTTGAATTTCGAAAATCTGACATTAAATTCTTAATCAGCGATCATGAAAACACTTAGATACCAAATTTCATAAAAACCTACGAAATTTTCAATTTTAATTTCGCCATATTGGATCCGCCATTTTGAATTTTAAAAATCTGACCTTGGATTCTTAGTCAGCGACCCCGAAAACCCCTGTATACCAAGTTTCATTGAAATCTAAGAATTTTTCAATTATAAGTCCGCCATATTGAATACGCCATTTTGAATTTTAAAAATCTGACATTGAATTCTTAATCAGCGACCCCGAAAACCCTTACATACCAAGTTTCATAAAAATCTGCACAACTTCTAATTTTAGGACAACCATATTGGATCAGCCATTTTGAATTTTGAAAATTCGACATTGGATTCTTAATCAGCGACCCTGAAAACCCTTATATACCAAGTTTCATGGAAATTTATGAAATTTAAAAAAAATTTGTCCACCATATTGGATCCGCCATTTTGAATTTTGAAATTCTGACGTCTGACTCGTAATCAGCGACCTTGAAAACCCCTAGATACTGAGTTTTATTAACATCTATTAAATTTT
The DNA here is from genome assembly GCA_032872475.1 of Leptopilina myrica (nomen nudum). NCBI lineage: Eukaryota > Metazoa > Arthropoda > Insecta > Hymenoptera > Figitidae > Leptopilina > Leptopilina myrica (nomen nudum). The sequence continues at coordinate 4,427,200 of CM065466.1, read as the reverse complement.
AAAATTTAGGTCCGCCATATTGGATATACCATTTTAAATTATAGAAAACCAAATTTTCCAAGAAAACATTAAATTAAAAAAATTTTTTCCGCCACATTGAATCCAGCATTTTTGAAATTTTGATATCAAATTTGCAATCAGCGACCATGAAATTCTTAAATATCAAGTACAAGACTGTTTTTGGGGTTGCTAATTACTAATTTTACGTTGAATTTTTAAAATTAAAAATGGCGGATTCAATATGGCGGTCGTATTTTTGGAATTTACTTGAAATCTCTTACAAATTGTTACTCAGGGGTTTTTGGGGTCGCTGATTACGAATTTAATGTTCGATTTGCGAAATTCAAAATGGCGGATTCAATATGGCGGACTTATTTTTCAAAATTCGTCGAATTTGCTTGAATCTTGTTACTCGGGGGTTTTTGGGGTCGCTGATTACGAATTTAACGTTGGATTTTCAAAATTCCAAATGGCGGATTCAATATGGCGGTCAACTTTTTAGAATTTACTTGAAATCGCTTGAAACTTGTTACTCAGGGGTTTTCGGGGTTGCTGATTACGAATTGAAGGTTCGATTTGCGAAAATCAAAATGGCGGATTCAATATGGCGGACTTATTTTTCAAAATTCGTCGAATTTGCTTCAATCTTGTTACTCGGGGGTTTTTGTGGTCGCTGATTACGAATTTAACATTCGTTTTGCAAAATTCTAAACGGTAGATTCGATATAGAGGCCAAAAAATTTTAATTACCAATAACTTGAGAATTATAAAAACATTATTTTCACATTTAAAAAAACTTTTTGTTTAAATTACAATCGTTAAAGTTAATATTAATAATAAATTTTAATTTTATAACACTTTCATAGTTGATTGACCGATAAATTAATTGACAGATTTTCAGCTGACTGGCGATTCTTTTTTTAACATTAACAAGAGACTTTGAGTGTCATAGAAAATTTTCACTCACGAAAGCAGAAGAAATTTAAATTTTTGAGGAATTACGTAAAAAATCATGAAACAATACAAACCAATTAGTCTCTCTCTCTCTCTCTCGCGCGCTCTCTTTCTGCAAACTCCATTTATTGTCACGTTTTTTTTATCAGTACCACACACTTTATGATGAGTCGTAACTTTTTCACATACATATTGTACGCGTAATTTTTTCCGGCATATCACCTTTAGGCCCAACACACCCACTTTATGTTTGATGTTATTTTTTTATGAACCACTCACGTACAATTGTTCTCGAAAAATATTTTTACCCTTTCAAATTTAATTAATATCCTCTTAGCGGAAAATGTTTTTTGTTTCATTTTTCATAGTCATACTAATATTATACAAGGTTAACAATTTTATTAATCCTTTCATTTTATGATTTTGATGATGATTATGATTATTATTATTATTATTATTATTATTATTATTATTATTATTATTATTATTATCATTATTATTATCATTATTATTATTATTATTATTATTATTATTAGTATTATTAGTATTATTATTACTACTACTACTATTACTATTATTATTAATAAATATTAATAATAATCATTACTTTAAAAAAAATTGTTGCATTTAATCTGAATGTCTAGACTGACGAAAATTGAAGTTAAAGAACCATACCTAGAAAAGCTTAAAGGAAATCGATATTGCGCTACACATTTTCCCCTTAGAAAGATATTCGAATGTTCTTTATCCGTAGGATAAAGATTTCTCTGCCTGTATTTATTCGTCTGCCGTTTCTATATTGATTTTTATATACATATATTGAATTAAAGTCTTTTTTTTTTACTCTTTGGTGGGGAAAAAAAAAATTAGAATTTTATCTTCTTTTTTGAAATTCGAGACAATTTTATTAATTAAAAAAGATGTTTGCGAAAAACGATAAGGGAAAATTCGATATCCAATGGCACCACATCCAACAGAATTATTAACCTCGCGATAAATTTTTTCTACTTCAAAGTGAGCGTGGTGTCACGTGCTGTCGACACTTGCTTTTTGGGTTAACGTCCTTTTGGCTTTTTCTACGACTTCCAAGTTCGAATCACACAAGAAAAGTTGAATGGTCGCGCGAGAGGAACACCTGAGGCCAAGGCCTTCGTTTTCATCTGTCGCGTTTAACGGAATTCGCAAAAGGTGGTTTTAAAATCCACTGTTATGAAAGAGAGAGAAAAAGAGAAAAAGAGAGAAAGAGAGAGAGAGAAAGAAAGTGCCAAAGACTGCCCTAGTTCTTGTCCGAAGTTCAAATAAGCTAGAAGCACAGCCGCTGGTCGTTGTGCAAAGTTCTAGACGAAGAACAATCATTCCCGGAAGCAGTTGAGTTTTAGGATCAGAGAATGGAGGAACATTCAGTTCTGAGATTTGAGAAAAAAAACCCAAAACCCCCGAGTTTATAGTCTTTTGTGCACCAATTTATTAGTGATATTTTAAGTTATTGAGAGTCATTCAATTTCTCTCTATTGAATATATGGAGAAATTAATTCTCATATTTTCTAAGAAAACGATCCTATACTTTCACTTCATTTTCACATTCACTCAAAATTTATTTTTCTTCAATTTTCACTACACTTTATTTCACTTTCACTTCAAAAAAAAAAAATTTCACTCCATTTTCACTATACTTTCACTTTACTTTCACTCAAAATTTATTTTCACTCCATTTTCACTTCACTTTCACTCAAAGTTTATTTTCACTTAATTTACACTTCACATTCACTTCATTTTTACTCAAACATTTTTTTCAACACATTTTCACTTCATTTTCATATTCAGTCAAAATGTAATTTTACTCAAATTTTACTTCACGTTTACTACACTTTCACTTTCAGTCAACATTTTTTTCTACTCCACTTTTACTGAAAACTTTCTTCTTCCTATTTTCACTTCACTTTCACTCAAAATTTATTTTTTTCATCATATTTTCACTCAACTTTCACTCAAAAATTTTTGTTATCCCATTTTCACTTCACTTTCACTCTAAATTTATTTCCACTCATTTTTCACTCCACTTTCACTTTTACTACAAATTTATTTTCCTTCAATAAATAATGTTGAGTGAAAGTGAAGCGAAAATGTGATAAAAAAAGTAATTTTGAGTGAAAGAGAAGTTTAAATTGGGCGAAAAAAATTTTTTAGTGAATGTGAAGAGAAAATGAAGTTCAAATAAACTTTAGTGAAAGTGAAGTGAAAATGGGATAAAAAATAATTTTGAGTGAAAGTGAAACAAAAATTGAATGACAAAAAATTTTTAATGGACGTGAAGTGAAAATGAAGTTAGAATAAATTTTGAGTGAAAGTGAAGTGTAAATTGACTGAAACATTTTGTTTTTTAGTGAAAGTAAAGTGAAAATGGAATTAAAATAAATTTTTATTAGAAGCAAAGTGAAAATTGAGTAAAAAATTTTTCCACTGAAATTAAAGTGAAAATGGTATAAAAAATAATTTTGAATGAAAGTGAAGCGAAAATCTTATGAAAAATGACAATTTTGTAGAATAAAATTCTGGTTACAATTTCATCTGTTCCAAAAAAAATTCTTTTTTATAAAAAATTAAATTTATATATTTTACCCTTAAAGTACATCTATTTAACTTCCAAAGTTCGTTCGAATTTTGAAAATTGTTTAATTTTTAGAGAAACTACGTATTTTTAAAAAGAATGAAAGTTTTGAGCAATTCTGCTTATATTTTCACTTGCTCTATTAATTATGAATTTTTGTAATAAATCAAATTAAAAATAATTTGTACTTAAAGTGCATCTTATTTGGCTTTCCAAATTGACTAGAAATTTGAAATTTGGTCAATTTTTGGAAACACTACATTTTTTTATAAAAAAAGAAAATTTTCGAAAATTCTGATTACATTTTCATTTATTCAAATAATTATGTATTTTTGTAATAATTCAAATTTTGAATATTTTTCACTTAAAGTGCATCTATTTAGCTTTCAAAATTCAATGAAAAGTTTAAAATTAGTTAATTTTTTGAAAAACTACTCTAATTTATAAAAAATGGCAATTTTGAGAAATTCTGGTTGCATTTTTATTTATTCTATTAATTAAGTATTCTTGTAATAAATCAAATTTAAATATTTTTTTCTTAAACTACAACTATTAAAGTTTCAAAATTCTACAGAATTCTAAAAATTGGTTAATTTCTGAAGAAAATACAGATTTTTTTAAAAATTGTCAATTTTGTGAAATTCTGGTTTCATTTTCTTTTTTTCTATTAATTAGCTTCTTTATAAAAAATTTAAGTTTAAATAATTTTCTCTTAAAGTCCGTCTGTTCAGCCTTTAAAACTCACTAGAAATCTGAAAATCGGCCAATTTTTGGAAAAACTACACTTATTTAGAAAAAACTACAATTTTAAGCAGTTCCGATTACATTTTCATTTGTTCAAAAATTTATATGTTTGTAAAATTTATTGAAGTAGAATAATTTTTACTTAAACTTCATCTATTTAGCATTCAAAATTCACTGGAAATTGGAAAATTAATAAATTTTTGGAAACACTACACTTTTTTATAAAAAATGAAATTTTTCGAAAATTCTGATTACATTTTCATTTATTCAAATAATTATGTATTTTTGTAATAAATCAAATTTGAATATTTTTCTCTTAAAGTGCATCTGTTTAGCTTTTGAAACACACAAAAACTCTGAAAATTGGTGAATTTTTTGAAAAACTACACTTATTTATAAAAAACTACAATTTTGAGAAATTCCAGTTAAATTTTCATTCGTTGAAAGATTTACATATTTCAAAAATATATTGAAGTAAAATAATTTTTACCTAAAGTGCAACTATTTACCTTTTAAAATTTACTGGAAATTTGAAAATTGGGTCAATTTTTGGAAACACTACACTTTTTTATAAAAATTGAAATTTTTCGAAAATTCTGCTTACATTTTCACTTATTCAAATAATGATGTATTTTTATAATAAATCAAAGTTGTATATTTTTCTCTTAAAGTACAGCTTTTGGGGTTTCTAAATTGTCCAGAATTTTGAAAATTTGTCAATTTTTCAAGAAACTACAATTTTTGTTTAATTATTAATGACAATTTGGACAAATTTTTGTTTCTTTTAACCTTTTTTTATATTTGCTTTTACTTCATTAGAAAGTGAATAGTAGGTACCATAACTTTCCTTACAGAAAAATAAAAAAAATTGATTTTTAAATCTCCTTTTCAGTAAAACGAAAACATTTTCCAAATTTTTTAAATTTGAGGTACCGAACCACCCCCCAATTTTTCGTTAGATGGTAAAAGAATCGTATTACCGTTCTAGGATTAATATTTAAACTAATATAATCATTTATAAGTTGAAGAATTTATAAAGAATGGAGAAAGACTGAATAGGGTCACCCACTTCCTGTACATATGGCAAATAAGAATGTAGAGGACAGAAGCAATATCTATATATTCATAAAGGAGGCAAGCATCAGTATTTTTTAAAGAATCTTTGGAATGGTTTTAAGAAAGTAATTTTCATATTTTAGAAAAATATTTGCATTTTATTTTATTTCAAGGTTTGCGAAGGATTAAAATTTGTATCCAAAACAATTAGAAAGCATGATTAGGGAAATTTTCAGGAACTAGAGAAATAGAGAAATATTTTAGAAGATAAGCTTTTTGATTATGAATTAAGGTGCTAGAATAATTGTGACGCGATCTGAAGAAAGGGTTCTTAGAAGCAAATCACTTGAAGGTTATGTTAGTGTCACTTTTTGGTTGATTAAAATTTTCTTTTCACTTTTTTCAAATTAAAATCAGTGTTTATTAAATATTTTATTTGTAAAGAAAACTTGAACATTAATGATTTTCATATACAGTTGATTATATTTTTGTAACATTGTTTAAAAAATTTCAAACATAACCTATAACTTTTTGCTTCTAGGGTCCCTTTCTGTAGATCGTGTCACAATTATGTTTATACAAATTAGGACAAGTTTTTAGTAAATAAAGTGAAATAGATGAACTAAGAGAAGTGAACAGAATCACTAGCCGATGACTTTTCGCTATGAAGTAGCAAAAAAAAAGAAAAAATTTGTAAAAACTTTCGCAACATAGTGACGAATTGTCAGCCTACTCTTTCTGACCAGGACGCGTTAAGAGAAGTTATTTTTGAAGACCGAATAATGCCAGAAAGAGTCTATTTTATTATATGTCGTGAGATTCTGAATTATGGCATCATCGGTTAAAAATAATGAGGTAACCTCACAGTGAACCGAGACTCTAGGAGACACGTCGGCAAAAAGTCTTGGTCGGTAACTTACATTATTTTGTGATATATATCATCCTGAAAATTTCGATTTCCATTAACCACCACCACCACTTTTAGACTTCTCTCGATTCTTGAAAAATAATTTCACCTCTATCAAAAAGCAATCTACCGGAAAGCTTACTCTATTGTTACATAAAATTCCAATTTTTCTCCTCAAACCAATGTTATAATCCTTAAAACTGAAACCATTATTTTAAATATTATGTTTATACAAAGAATATAAATTCAATGGATAGACAAAGAAAACAAAAACAAAACATTAAAAAAAAGCAGCCAGTTCTATTCAAGATGAAATTTAATTGCAATTGAAAGTCGAAAATCGCTGAATTCTCACTCGTTGGTTATACCGAGTAAAATTAACGAATTCGACCATTAGCAATGATTGCCTATTACTACGCTACAATTGAAATTCAAACTGGACTCAATGTTCCGATTTCATTTATACTCATTTAGCCTGAATTGATAATACGAGAACATGGGCAGTCAATTGTCGAAAATTTTCCAAATTTTCCATCTGCTTTAGTACGCGCAGTGAATGCTGCATTAATAGTATGTGACAAGATCATTAACTGTTCAAAACCATTGTTTCTAAATTCAAGCAAGTGATGATTGGATTTTTCAATTGATTAGCAACTTTTAATCAATGGGAGTTCATTGCAAAGATGAATCTTTAATCAAAAGTTATTTTTTAATTTATTTCAACATTTACAAAACTATTTTCAATTTATAAAACTGTTTTCAATTTACAAAACTGTTTTCAATTTACAAAACTATTATCAATTTACAAAACTGTATGAAATTTACAAAACTGTTTTCAATTTACAAAACTGTTTTCAATTTACAAAACTGTTTTCAATTCACAAAACTGTTTTCAATTTACAAAACTGTTTTCAATTTACAAAACTATTTTCAATTTACAAAACTATTTTCAATTTACAAAACTCTATTTAAACATTACAAAACTGTTTGAAATTTACAAAACTATACTTAAACATTACAAAACTGTTTGAAATTTACAAAATTATTTCTTAATGATGACACTTGAAATTTATTTACAGATATCTGGTCATTTGCACAATACGGGTCAATTCCTTGTGTTCAGGGCGGACAGAGACGTCAAGATTCGAGTAAATATAACAGGCGGTCCACTCGCCTATCATTATCAGTTCGAGGAAATCTATATCCATTATGGTTTAGACAATTCCCATGGTTCTGAACATCGGGTCAACAATTATGCTTTTCCTGCTGAGGTAAGATTTTTATTTCATTACTGCCTTGGCGTAATTCACGATAGAATTACAATTGAAAACGTTCTTGTAAAATCATTTATCGAAATAGCAGTAAAATGTATGAACAAAGGTGTCGATGAAATTTAACTATTTATAAGAAGAAAATTCTTGGACGATGTGAATCATCACTTAAAATTTATTATCACTTCATTTTCACTCCACTTTCACTGAAAATTTATTTTGACTCCATTTTCACTTCACTTTCACTTAGAATATATTTTAACACCATTTTCACTTCAATTTCACTCAGAATATATTTTAACACCATTTTCACTTCACTTTAACATGAACTCAAAATTTATTTTCACTACATTTTTACTTAACTTTGAATTAAAATTTATTTTCACTCCATTTTCACTTCACTTTCACACAAAATTATTTTTTTCATCCCATTTTCAATACACTTTCACTCCAAATTTATTTTCCCTCCGTTTTTATTTCACATTCACTTACAATTTATTTTCACTGAATTTTTACTTCACTTTGACTCCAATTTCACTAAAAAAAATTTTGCATCCCATTTTCACTCCACTTTCACTGAAAATTTATTTTGACTCCATTTTCACTTCACTTTCACTTAAAATTCATCACTTCAAAGTTATTTTCACTTCACTTTCACTCAAAGTTTATTTTTACTTAATTTACACTTGACATTCACTTCACTTTCACTCAATCATTTTTTCATCCCATTTTCACTTCATTTTCATATTCTGTCAAAAATTTATTTCTACTCCAATTTTACTTCACGTTTACTACACTTTCACTTTCAGTCAACGATTTTTTTCCTCTCCACTTTCACTCAAAACTATCTTCATCCAATTTTCACTCCATTTTCATTCAAAATTTATTTTTTTCATCATATTTTCACTTAACTTTCACTCAAAATTTTTTTTTACTCCATTTTCACTTCTCTTTCACTCTAAATTTATTTCCACTCAATTTTCACTCCTCTTCCACTCAAACATTTATTTCACTCCATCTTCACTTTACTTTCACTCAAAATTTATTTTCACTCCATTTTCACTTCACTTTCTCCAAAATTATTTTTTTTATCCCATTTTCAATACACTTTCACTCAAAGTTTATTTTTACTTAATTTACACTTCACATTCACTTCATTTTCACTCAAACATTTTTTTCAACAAATTTTCACTTCATTTCCACTCAAATTTTTTTTCACTCCATTTTCACTTTACTTTCACTCACAATACCTTTATTCACCCATTTTTTTCACCCATTTTCATGAATGTGAAGTGAAAATGTAATTTGAGTAAATGTGAAAGTAGAGTGAAAGTGAAGTGAAAATGGAGTCGAATGTGAAGTGAATATCATTTTTGAGTAAAAGTAAAGTGGATGTGAATTAAAAGTAAGGTGAAATTATATAATCGACCCCTTGAATACTATTCTGTAATTACACTTACACTTCACTTTCACTTAACTTTCGTTGAACATTAAATTATCACTCACTTCACTTCAATTCATGTCAATTTCTTCCTCATTAGTAAAAGTGAATTGATAGTTAATTGAGAGTAAATAGATTGTTAATTGATAAGTAAAGTGAAAGTGAAGTGAAAGTGAAGTGAAAGTGAAGTGAAAGTGAAGTGAAAGTGAAGTGAAGTGAAGTGAAAGTGAAGTGAAAGTGAAGTGAAAATTAAATTAAAGTTAATTAAAAGTGAAGTGTAAGTTTATTGAAATTGAATTGAAAATGAAGGGAAAGTAAAGTGAAATTACAGAATAACACTTCATGGGGTGAATTATGTAATTTTACTCCACTTTCACTTCATTTCCATTTCACTTTTACTTTTACTCAAACTTTTAATTACACTCCACTTTTTTTCACTCTACTTTTACTATTTACGAAAATAAAATTCAATTGAAAGTGGAGTTAAAATTATTTCAGTGAAGGTGAAGTGAAATTTAATTAAAAGTTAAGGGAAAGTGGAAAATTTCAGTAAAAAAGAAAATAAAGTGAATGTAAAGTGAAAATAAAATTTGAGTAAATTTGAATGTGGAGTGAAAGTAAAGTGAAAATAAAATATTAGTAAACATGAAAACGCAGTAAAAATAAAATAAGAATAAAAGTGATTGTAAAAATAAAATTTAACTGAAAGTGAAGTGAAATTACATAATCGAGCCCCTAGAAAAATTTTTTCTTTGTAGTGTGGCGTCGAAAGAAATCAAGCCTGTAGTAAAATCAGTGCCCAATCAGCATCTTGATTTTCATTGTTTCAATTTAGAACAACATTCGAAAATTTAAAAGTTGCTATAAAAGCGGTTTAATTATTTAAAAACAATTTATCTGACTGCGTCCACAAACCAGGAAATTTGTATCGGATATTAAATGTACCATAATTGAAATATCGATAAGTGAAGGATAGAACTCTATTTACATTTTTATGAACCTAGATATACAGAAAAAAAAAATTATTCATACAATCGGCTTTTCACTGAATAGACACGTAATTGTACACAGATTTTATTAAATTACTTTTAATACTGTTACAAAAAAAAAAAATTTTTTTTCTTTTTACTACATCAAGATAAAAGTGAATTTTTAGGTATAAAACGAGGTCGAGAAATTTACAATTGAAATCAGCTTCAGTGTCACGGGTTCCTGGTGATTTCCGTCGGGATGGAGAAAATGCAGCTGCTGAGTGAATTGTAATCGAAACCCGGTGTTAATTTCCGATTAACACTCAATCGCCTATTCCCTCGTGGATCGAAAGTAATAACGACCGGACGCTCTTCCGAACGCAATAACGCATCATGAAAAATGCAATCGCGCTTTTAACTGCGGTTTTTTCTCTTTTTTTTTCAATGGTTCGATATTCAATGGCTTCACCGAGTTGAACAAGTCAGTACGCAATATCATTTTAAAAAATTAAATATAAAAAAAATATATATTCACATTTTTTAACTGATTGAAAATAATATTCGGTGAAAACAAAATTCATTTTTCTCATTCAAAAAAAAAAAAAACAAAATAAGCAATGTGCGAATGCTTTTTTTTCCCATAATGAACGTAATAAAGTCATCATTTTGTATTGAAAATAGAATACAAAAGGGAGAATTTTTTGTTTTATTTACTTTATATAAATATTTAAAAAAAAAATTATATTCAATATGAAAGAAAAAAAAATGCAAAAAGAGAAAGAGAGAGAGATGGTAACGACAATTAGTGGCTACATCTGGCAACAAAAATAGACGATGAATGGACCGCAAATCGGGAATTTGAATCACGTCTACGTTTACTTCGAACTGAAGCGACTTTGACCACTGGGCGATATGTATAGCACATATAGCATCGACGACTAAACATCAACCACTAACCAATTCGTATGCATCCAAGTCTACCACGAACCGATTTTCCTGGCATATATCATAGAAAACTGTACATCGTGTGCAGTTCGCCAAAAAGCATCTGCCGAATCTACTGCCAATGGGAGGGCTCTATTCCTATATCCCCGAGAGAGAAGGGGTTGAGTCAATATTTCGTTAAAGTATACGTTATGCTATCCTGATTTATATTCACTATTAGTTTCTCAGGAATTTCGCCTCGAATAACATATTAATTCTGAATACTACTGCTATCATTCGGCAAATTTAAGGTTTTTTTAGTTTCAAGAAAAATATTTACTCTTTAAGATTACTTTTTCGGTAGGCGATATTTTGCCGAATGGAAAATTCTTATTGTTTTCTTTGGAATCGTTAAGTTTTTAAGGGGACCCTTTACAATGGGGAGGAAAATTTCAGTCAAAATTTATTTACACTCTATTTTCACTCCACTTTCACTCAAAATCTATTTTCACTCCATTTTTGATTCACTTTCACTCAAAATCTATTTTCACTCCATTTTCACTTCACTTTCACTCAAAATCTATTTTCACTCCATTTTTGATTCACTTTCAATCTAAATATATTTTCACTCCATTTTCACTTCACTTTCACTCAAAATCTATTTTCACTCCATTTTCACTTTACTTTCACTCAAAATTTATTTTCCCTCCATTTTTACTTTACTTTCATTAAAAATGTATTTCCACTCAATTTTTGATTCACTTTCACTCAAAATTATTTTTTTAACCAATTTTCACTTCAAAGTTATTTTCACTTCACTTTCACTCAAAGTTTATTTCAACTTAATTTACACTTCACATTCACTCCACTTTCACTCAAACTTTTTTTCATCCTATTTTCACTTAATTTTCATATTCAGTCAAATTTTTTTTACTCCAATTTTACTTCACGTTTAGTTACACTTTCACTTTCAGTCAACATTTTTTTCCACTCCACTTTCACTCAAAAACTTTCTTTATCCTATTTTCACTCTACTTTCACTCAAAATTTATTTTTTTTATACCATCTTCAATACACTTTTACTCCATTTTCACTTCACTTTCACTGTAAAATTTATTTTCTCTTCACTTTCACTCAAAATTTTTTTTGCATCACATTTTCACTCCACTTTAACTCAAAAACTTTCTTTATCCTATTTTCACTCTACTTTCACTCAAAATTTATTTTTTTTATACCATCTTCAATACACTTTTACTCCATTTTCACTTCACTTTCACTGTAAAATTTATTTTCTCTTCACTTTCACTCAAAATTTTTTTTGCATCACATTTTCACTCCACTTTAACTCAAAATTTACTTTCACTCAATTTTCACTTCACTTTCACTAAAAAATTTACTTTCTCTTCACTTTCACTCAAAAAAATTTGTTTGCATCACATTTTCACTCCACCTTAACGCAAAATTTATTGTTACTCCAATTTCACTTCACATTTAGTTAATGTGAAAGTGAAGTGAAAATAAATTTTGAGTGAAAGTAACAGTAGAGTGAAAAAATTGTGAGTGAAAGTGGAGTGAAAATAAAGTAAAAAAATATTTCATGTGAAAGTCAAAGTAAAGTGAGAATAGAGTGAAAATAAATTTTTAGTAAATATGAAAGTGAAGTTAAAATGGAGTGAAAATAGTTTTCGAGTGAAAGTAATGTGACTGCTATGTGAAAATTAATTTTTTTCTGAAAGTAGAGTGAAAGTGAAGTGAAAATGGGGAGAAAATGAATCAGACGATAAAAAATTTTAATTAAAAGTATACATGGAGTTAAAGTGAAGTGAAAATAGAGTGATTATAAATTTTTAAGAGGAATGTGAAAGTGAAGTGAAAATTGAGTAAAAAAAAATTTTTGAGTGAAAGTAAATCGAATGTGGAGTAAAAAATTAATTTTTGAGTGAAAATGGAGTGAAAATAAATCACACGATGTGAATCGTCACGCCATCTGTCGGAATCGTGATTGTTAATTTACTCGAACCATGATTGTTAATTATTAAAAGTCAGAGGCCAAAGCTAAAATTAATTAATATTATTAAAACCTATATATGTATTTTACATATAGAATATATTTTTTCTCTCAATTAATTATCATTGAAAAAAATATATTTCGTTACGAAGGGAAACATTATTTCTTTTTACTTAAAATTAAATTAATGTAATTAAATTTCAATTACTCATATTTTCTCATTATTCGCAATCGTGGAAACTAATTTTTAAAAATTATACATATTGTAGATTCATTTATAAATTTAATTGTTATTTTTCTTTTTTTTTCTCATTCTGTTAAAATATTCTCCAATGAAATCCCTTTCTCTCGGTTTTTAATTAAATAACCACAAGCTAGCAAAAAACCAATTTTAATAACCTTTATATACAAGAATGAGAACGTCAAAGTGATTATTTAATTTTTCCGAATAAAAAAGTGATTCCGAATTTGAAGTTTTATGAAACTTGGAATCTACTATTTTTTAAGGGTCACTGATAATCAATTTGAGGTCAGATTTTAAAAATTCAAAATGGCGGATCCAATATGGCGGACGAATTTTTGAGAATTGTTCGAATTCACTTGAAATTTGGTACTTTGAGGATTTTTGGGGTCGCTGATTACGAATATTGTGGCAGTTTTTCAAAATTCAAAATGGCGGATGCAATATGGCGGAAATTTTCTTTCAAAACTAGCAGAATTTGTATGAGTTTATAATCTGGAGGTTGTTTGGGGCGCTGATTATGAATTTGACGTCAGATTTCTAAAATTCAAAATGGCGGATTAAATATGGCGGACGAATTTTTGGAATTCACTTGAAATTTGTTACTTGGGGGTTATATATTTCAAAGCATTTGAACCATAGATTTTCATGTTCAGACAAAAAGTACTTTCGAAAAAACCTTGTATGTGATGATCTTATTTGCAAAACCAACGTAAGCGTTGTTAGTAAGAAAAGAGAAAAGAAGAAAAAGTAAAGTAAGGAGCATAATGTAAGAAAAAATTACAGTCCATAAGGAAAGTCGGCCTTCAGGGTGAAAAATAGAAAAAGAAGAATTTACCAGAGAGAATAGTGAAAAGGAGAGAATTTTTTTAATATGTTAAAATGACCTTTTCCATAATAAGTAGTAGGAGAAATATAGGTCAAAAAGAAGTAGACGAGTGGTAAGGTGAAAATACATGATTATATATATATACCTATCTCAGGTGGTGGAGAGAAAGACGCCAAGACGAATTCTGTTTAAAAAAAAAACCAGGCGAAAAGGGAATAATTTTCAGTAAGACTCAAAGGTCTTACTGAATTGTAATAAAAAAAATTGAAAAAAGAAAAAAAAATACAAATAACATTACAAAAATTCATAGGGTATATGAAGAAATGGAATCAATTTGGGAAAAAAAGAAAAGAAAGAAGAAGAAGAAGACATTTACAAAGACGGGGAGAGAGAAAACCATGAAAATACATGGCAGACTATATTCTATACTTTCCCTCTGTAGTTTGGTGCGGAGCGCAAATCTGCATTTGCTCCATCGCGTCAGGATTCTTTTTTTTAATCTCAAAAAATATAGCGAATTTTATCACCGTAGAAAATTTTTTTTCTCTCTAAAAATTCAAGGATTTATGGAAAACTTATCTAAAAGTTGCTCACTGATTACGAATCTGCACCTAAATTCTTAAAAATTCAAAATACTGGATCCAATACATGAGATTATGCGAAAAGAAATATTGCAATTTTATGCAACACTTTTGTGTCTCGAAAAAATTGTTTAAATTAAAACGACCATTCCTTCATTTTCTGAAAAATAAGACCCTTTGGCTAATAATGCTTCTAATTAAAATGAAAAAAAAAAGAGTTTCGTTTATATAAAGTTTCGAGTGAGTACAGCGATTTGAATTCGAAAGGCAAATAATCTTTGATTATTTGAAATAAATTCAATCTAGATTTTGTACACACAGAAAATTCCATTACTGTCAGATTAGACTTTACACAGCGTAATCAAAACTCGTATTGAGCTTTACTTTATGCAACGAAAGCCCGGAAAGTTAGACAACGGATATATGACTGAACGAAGAGCTTAGGGAGAGATAGGCACTTCAGAGAATTTGACCCATTACTGGCACGTTCGAAGCTTCAGCCTGCTTTGATGACGGAGCCTACTCGAGGATTTGGCTGATGGAGTGGTCCTTTCCTCAGCTTCCTAGATCACCCTTGACACGCTCGAAATTTCATATACATCCTTTGATATATGATCCATCGAGATTGTCAATATATTTTGACAATTTGATAGAAAAAAAAATTTTTCTTTTTTCTTTTAATTAACTTGCAAAAGGATGATTTATTTTGGAAGAAGATTCGTTTGAATAGAAACAAAATTTGTTAATCGAAACATAAATCAAAGTAAAATCTGTTCTATTAGTTGCGAATCAAACTGAAAAAAAAATTGTTTCCATTTTTGGGTGTCCCCATTTTTATTTTTGTTCAGCTAATTATATTTTTTGTAAAAAATCAAATTTAAATAATTTTATCATAAAGTCCTTATAATAAGCTTTCAAAATTCTCAAGAATTCTGAAAATTGATCAATTTTTCATAAAACTACAGTTGTTTCTAAAAAATGACAATTTTATGAAGTTTTTGTTCAATTTTCATTTTGTATAATTAATTATATTTTTTCTAAAAAATCAAATTTTTTTAATTTTTTCTTAAAGTGCATCTAATTAGCTTTCAAAACTAACAAGAATTTTGAAAATTGATAAATTTTTTGGAGAAACTACAGTTATTCAAAAGAAAAGACAATTTTGAGAAATTCTGGTTGCATTTTCACTTGCTCCAATAGGTAAAAAATTTAGTAATAAATCAAATTTAAAGAATTTTCTATTAAAGTGCATCTATTTAACTTTCAAAACTTACAAGAGATTTAAAAATTAATAAATTTTTGGAAAAATTACAGTTACTTAAGAAAATTACAATTTTATGAAATTTTCGTTCACTTTTCATTTGTTCAGCTAATTATATTTTTTGAAAAAAATCAAATTTTAATAATTTTTTCTTAAAGTGCATCTAATTAGCTTTCAAAACTAACACGAATTTTGAAAATTGATAAATTTTTTGGAGAAACTACAGTTATTTAAAAAAATGACAATTTTGAGAAATTCTGGTCGCAGTTTCACTTGCTCCAATAGGTAAAAAATTTGGTAATAAATCAAATTTAAATAATTTTCCGATAAAGTGCATCTATTTAACTTTCAAAACTTACAAGAGATTTAAAAATTGATAAATTTTTGGAAAAACTACAGTTATTTGAGAAAATTACAATTTTATGAAATTTTCGTTCACTTTTCATTTGTTCAGCTAATTATATTTTTTGAAAAAAATCAAGTCTTAATAATTTTTTCATAAAGTGCATCTATGTAGCTTTTAAAACTTACAAGAATTTTGAAAATTGATCAATTTTTCATAAAACTACAATTGTTTCTAAAAAATGAGAATTTTATGAAGTTTTTGTTCAATTTTCATATTGTATAATTAATTATATTTTTTGGAAAAAATCAAATTTTAATAATTTTTTCTTAAAGTGCATCTAATTAGCTTTCAAAACTCACAAGAGATTTGAGCATTCATAAATTTTTTGTAAAAACTACAGTTATTCAAAAAAATGACAATTTTAAGAAATTCTGGTTGCCGTTCCACTTGCTCCAATAGGTAAAAAATTAGGTAATAAATCAAATTTAAATAATTTTTTAATAAAGTGCATCTATTTAACTTTCAAAACTTACAAGAATTTTGAAAATTGATAAATTTTTGGAGAAACTACAACTATTTTTCCAAAATGACAATTTTATGAAATTTTCGTTCAATTTACATTTGTTCAGCAAATTATATTTTTTGTAAAATATAAAGTTTTAATAATTTTCTCATAAAGTGCATCTATGTAGCTTTTAAAACTCACAAGAATTTTGAAAATTGATTAATTTTTGGAGAAACTATGATTTTTTTTTAAAATTTCAATTTTTCAAAAATCCGGTTAAATATTCATTTCTTAAAATAATGGAAAAAATTGCTAATAAATCAAGTTTTAATAATTTTTTCATAAAGTGCATCTATTTAACTTTCCAAACTTACAAAAATTTTAAAAATTGATAAATTTTTAGACAAACTACAATAATTTTTTAAAAATTAGAATTTTTTGAAATTTTTGTTCAATTTTTATTTGTTTAACTAATTATATTTTTTGTAAAAAATCAAATTTTCATAATTTTTTTCTTAAAGTGCATCTATTTATCTTTCAAAATTTATGTAAATTTTAGAAATTAATCAATTTTTGGAAAAACTATGATTTTTTATAAAAATTTCATTTTTTAGAAATTCCGGTTATATTTTCATTTGTTGCAAGAATTTAAAAATTTGGTAATAAATCAAATTTTAATATTTTTCTCTTAAAGTGTACCAATTTAGCTTTCAATATTCATCCGAATTTTGAAAATTGATAAATTTTTGAAAAAATTACAGTTATTTAAAAAAATGACTATTTTTAGAAACTTTTGTTCCATTTTCAGTTGCTTAAAGAATTATTTTTTTCATATTAAATCAAATTTAAATAATTTTTTTTCTAAAAGCGCATCTATTAAGCTGTCAAAAGCCACTGAAAATTTAAAAATTGGTTAGGTTTTGGAAAAATTAGAATTTTTTGTATTGAATGACAGTTTTTGCAACTTTCTTGGTACATTTCAATTTGTCCAAATAATTATATATTTCTCTAATAAATCAAATTTTAATAATTGTTTCTTAAAGTGCGCCTACAACGCTTACAAAAATCTCTTGAATTGTGAAAATTGATCAATTTTTAAAAAAACAACAGGTATTTACAAAAAATGATAATTTTTATCAATTTTGTTTTTCATTTTCATTTTGTTTGAATAATTATATTTTTTATAATAAATCAAATATGAATAATTTTCTTCTAAACTGCATGTATTTAGGTTTCAAGATTCACCGGAATTATGAATATTGATCAAGTTTTGAACAAATTACAGTTACTTAAAAAATGACAATTTTATGAAATTTTTTTTGAATTTTCATTAGTTTAACTAATTATATCTTTTGTAATTATTCAAAGTTAAAAGTCGTATTTTAGATAAAAAAATCGGAAGCTTTATGTATTCAATTTTTTAAAAATACAATTTTCAGAAATATTATTTTCAAACAAATTAGAACGAAAGGATTATAATTTATTCATGTGCATAAATGAATAATTTAAATTTGAAGTAAGCTGCATAATGCAGAATTAATAAAACTATAAATAATTTTATTGTTATAAAGCAAGATGAAAAATACATCATCGGACAAAGCGTTGATGAATCTATAGTAGTTGCTCAAATATTTATGTCATATTTCATATATAAATTATTTGCTGAAAAAAATTAACAGACAAGAATTATTTATATTAAAATTATTTATTTATAATCGAAAGAAGAAAATATCTGAGTGATGAAAGCGATGATCCTTTGCATAATTTCCATGTGAGCTACAATAATTATTCATAAAATAATTATTTAAAAAGTAATAAATTAATTTTTAATTTTTCACTTTTGATATACAAGTAAAGAGAAATATTTTCTATTGTGCAATAAAACCAACAACAGAATTAATTTCTCGTGCTTATTTTGGCAAAAAGTGAGACTTAAGGTAGAAGGTAATTAGTTTTGTAAAAGTGAAAAAAAGTAAATAATTTTACATAAAATACTTTTTTATTTGTAATTAGAAATTAAGCGAAAAGATTTCTTTTCTTAATTTTATTACCAACTTGACAATTGTTTTGGGATAAATTTAATGGTTTTTTTTTAATTTCTTCTTCTCGAACTCGAGGAAAATGGGAAAATTACTCTTCCTTTGATCTTGGAAAATTTAAAGCATCGCATTATTTATAAGACAAATGTATTTTCCTAAAAATCAAAATGATGGTTTCCTTTGAGCACCACACGAATGTATTTCAGTTCGTTAAATTCACTTTCATTCGTTTCTTATCATTTTTTTTTGCCCCAAGTCTCCATCTTACAAACACTCCTCTTACTCAAACTTCTTATTTACACAAATCTCTCTAAATTGTTTAAAATAATGTTTTCCATTACTTTCGTGAAAACTATATGACGTTAATTAAAATTAAAAGCAATTTTCTCTCATTTCACAAAGTTTGAAACAATTTAACAAAATATTATAATCAGACGAGTAATTTTGCATTTTCTTGTAATGCATTTGAACCACCACAAATACCACAAGCGTGACAGTCGACCACTACTAATATTTAGTTTTGATCCCAGTTCGCATCATAATTACGATGGAAAATACAAATCGAGAACTAAACAACTAAAATAAATCACTTTAGTTTCCTGATTCTTGTCGCCCAAAAAAAAGGAAACGAATTTTGTTACATACAGAAATGGAAAATTATCATTTTTATCAAAAATTTGAATAATAAACTCGGAAATACAATTTTTTTCCCCGCCTCGTAAAAAAAATTCTTGAATATAATAAAATGTAGTACGAAAAAGTTGAAAATTTTCCACTGCTGGGGAATGTGCTTTAAATTTCAGATTGCGTCAATAGAAGAAAATTGTCTTTTTTTTTGCCTGCAATTCGTCAGAATTTTGTGGGGCTTGATTTCAAACAATCTGCGCCTGTGTGTTGGTTTTGGTGAAAAAAAATTCTTAAATATTTCCAAAAATTTACTCACAAAAAAAAAGATAAATTAGCCGTAACTTTAATCAAAAGCTTGTTTTTTAATTACAATTTTTCCAGGGGGGTTTATTTTTAGTTTTGTAGCATGTACTTCCGGACTTTGTTCGTGTGGACATTTGTTCAATGCGGATATTTACGTTGAGTAACGTACCATAAAGCGAGATTTTATTGAACTGCCAACGAAGCCTGAATGTAAATAGAAGCAGTGGTTTCATATCCGAAATGTATATTCTAGTTTAAAAAAAAATATATTTACGGAAATTTTTTTTTCCTGGTTAAATAATCTTCTTTTTTAGGGGATTAATACAAAAAGGACTCATTAGCAATTTTTTTAGGGATCCTTTTTTTGGTGGGGGGGAATTGTGATTTTTTGTGTCCTTAAAATCAAAGAAATTAATTATTAATTTTTCACATTCACTTTTAAATAGATTTATAAGTTTTTCACCAGCGTTTTTGAAGTGGCTTCGATGAATGCTTGAGAGCAACTGACGCACAAAATAATGATTATAAAGATTATTTATTGAAACAATAAATTGATACTTTCTGAAAAAAAAAATTCCATGGAAAAAATAATAGTTTAGTTAAATCTTTCTTAAAACTTAATAATTATCCTGATGATTTTGTCAATAAACATGTTCAAAAAAGAATAGTTGAAATTAACAGTAAAAAATCACTTAATACTAATGTTAATAACAATGATAATAATTGCAATCTAATTAAAGAAAAAAAAATATCATAACGTAATAAGTAATCATTTGAAAAACAATAATGATAATAGTGTTCCTCATTTTATAAAGTGGGATGAATTTAAAATTTTACATACAGAACAAAATCTTGGAAAACGTCTATTTGCTGAAATGGTTTTTATTAAGAAGGAAGGTGACAATAGTTTAAATAAAGTCACTGATTTGGATAATTTTGATAAATCTTATGAAATGATTTTAAATTTTATTTCGAAAAACTAAATAAAATTAAAAATGCTCATTCTGTTATTCTCTGTTTCTTATTAAATTTTCTTATTATTATCTTAAATGTTTGTGTATTTTTGAGTGACATTGTGATAAATAGTATAGTCTTTGGATGTCAGTTTAAATTGTGCCTTCATGGTGACAAGTCCCAATATTGGGTTTAATAGTTTTTAATTTTTTAATTTTTATATGTTATATTGTTTCTATATTTATTTAATTGTTGTTTATTGATTGGATTATTTATTTATTTTTTTGGTAAGTTGACTAATTTTCATTTTTTATAATTTAATTTTCTTTGTTGTATGACTTTAAATTTATTTTTGACATTTCTTTCTTTTATTTTAACTTTATTTAAATATTGACTCTAGATTCTATATGCCTTCAATGTGTGAGTGTTTGTTTTTTATTCTTGGACGAATTTTAATTTTCTGACTGTTTTTAATTTGGTAAGAATGTATTGACATTTTATTACTTATTGTTTTATTATTTATTATTGTATTTATTTAATCTTGAATTTTTATTTATTATTATTATATTTATTATTTTACGCTAAATTTCTGATTTCTAATTTTTGTATTTTTTATGTTTCTGAAATACTTTGTTTAATTGTAAGCTAACATTTTTGTTTTAAATTGTTTTTGTTGTACATATTAGACTCCCTGAAGAGGAAATCCGTGGATTTCGAAACGTTGGAGTAACATTAAAGAATCTTTGTCTGAATGTTTTCGTTTTTATTTTATTATTGAAACAATTTTTTAAACTGTACAATTCCCGTGCGAAAAATTGGAAATATTCACGAAAATTTTTAACAATGTGGAAGATGATGAATTTATTGATGACGATGATAATTGATTCCGGCTGTGTTTGTGAATTGTCAATTAACGAAATGGAAGGAGAAGACGAATCGAAAATTCAAATAGTCGCCATCGTTTGGCTTTGCTATGATGTCCCTTAGGGCCTGTCACATCTGTGGCCGATATTTGAAGCTAATTTGCGATTTACAATCGGATCTATGGATCTTGATTGAGATCATAAACCAAAGATGAGACTGCAAAGCTCATTGGGAGGTTGGGATTGAATCGTTAAGAGAATCGATAGGTGGTGTAATTGCTTTGACGAAGGCTGCGCTTACGGCGTTGCCGTGGCATATGGGCATGCCATCACGATTTCAGGTACAATACAGCATTCTCCTGTGATAGATATACGAGTCTAATCCCACCCCTGTTGTTGGCTGCCAGCTATATTAACCTCCTACTACTACTACTACTGCTACTGGATGCATAGACCCTACCAAAGCAGAGACATGCCTCAACCTACATACATCATTCTATAAGTCTCCCACGCACGCACATCTCATCGATTCACTGGTATCCACAAATACCTTCAGTTCATTCATATGTAGATGTTGGATGCGAGATTGCGCCTTGTACGTTAACGCAACTAGAACGCAGCGTTCAATTAAGTACATATCTTTGTAAAGGCCTCCAATTGATAAACCCTAGACATCGTTTCTTATCATCCCATGTACCCCCTGGAGGACTTTTCAATAGACGTCTAAAGTTACCCAACAGATGTGGTTTATTTTCTTTTAATATCATATTACGTGTAATGAGTTTTTCTTATTCTTGCCACAGCTTTTCATCTTCTTGCTATGATGATGATGATCCATTTGGATTTAATAGAATAAGGAATTCTAGAGGTGTCTCGGTTGCTTGGTTGATGAAGGACACCAACCAAGTTTAGGTGAATACATATCTTATGGACCTATTGATTTTAAATATCAAATAGTAAACTATTCTTCTAGCCATCAATAATCTTCGTTATTATTTTTCACTCAGAGGAAATTCTGCCCAAACAACTTGGAAAACTGAAATGGCCGCATGCACATTCGTCGTCTCCTGTAGCTCAGACCTTGAGGTCTCCAACAATTCCTCTAGCTACTGACTTTTCCTTCCAACCAAAAGTTAATTACTAGTCCCTCTCCTTAGGGTCACTAACCTACCTCGTACAGAGTCTGAACCCATCTGCCAAAAATAAATCAATAACAAAACATTGACCCCGAAGGTAATTAAAGTGTCATCATATTCTTGCAAGGAACAGTATAAAAGGTGTGCCATCCTAGCCAGGAAACGCCATCAAGTTAACTAGTTGTGTACTGTCCTCTTCAACTCTTGCCTCTCCTTAGGGTCACTAACCTACCTCGTACAGAGACTGAACCCATCTGCCAAAAATAAATCAATAAAAAAAATTGACCCTAAAGGTAATTAAAGTCGTGTCATATTGTCCTCTTGCAAGAAACAGTATAAAAGGTGTGCAATCCTAGCCAGAGTCATCAGTCAAGGAAACACCATCAAGTTAACTAGTTGTGGACTGTCATCAAGTGTCCTCTTCAAATCTCGTCTTAGTCGAATTCATTCAAGAAGATTATTTCTACTACGAAGCACATTTCTATTTTTCTAAGGACTGCATTACATCGACATCAACGTCAAACAAATAATTTCATCCCTCCTAGACTGATGGGTGTTTTATCTAATTTACCTTTATCTGACCCAAAAGCATTCTGATGAAAACATCTACTATCATCAGTAACCAATCATCAGGGTCATTTTTTCGACTCCACACTGACGAAAATAATTGTTTCCTGCCTCAAGGAATAATTTAAAACATGCAGATCTGACACGCTCCCTTAAATTCCAAAATTGATTCCTTACAAATTCTAATTTCCCCAGTGCTTCCAATAACACTTTTGGATCTATCAATTCTGTATTCTAAAGGGTTGATGCAAATTGTTTTAATATCCAAATTTTGAATTGATTCAGCGAAAGGTCGTGGTTATGTAGTGACTAGGCTAAAATTACATAAGGATCCCAATATAACCTAACAAATTACCATGATTGGATTCATGATTACCAAGACCAAAAACCCCTAAAGTTTGATGAATCATAAAACACAGTCAACAAGTATCCTTAGCGCACCCTTAGTCTTTGTTTCTACAGTGGAATAAAATAATTACCTGGATACAAATATTTGATGAATCCCCCATCAACAGAAACGTCACGTAAATGTCATAAAATTTTGATACAAAATTTTACACCCTCGACGTCTTTAAATATATAAATGAAAAGCAGGAGATTCTAACGACGGATAATGACAGAGCATCAAGTGTCACTCCGCTAGGAACGACCACCACTACAATTACGGTGTGCACTTGACCGCATCGACCCTTGACGCTTACGTCAGTTTCGGTTAATTCAACAAATTTGCAAGCCAAGCAAGAGACACACAAACGTTTCAATGATAATTACTGGCAGGATTTCGAAACTATATCTTCCATTTCATGATAAGCAAACGTTTTTAACCATACACAACTTCACTTAACCACGAACTCCTTCCAACAAATCAAATACTTTACCCCTAAGAAAGTAAATAATCATCTTAGAAAGAGTTACTTGACCTTTTTTCAAACTAGTTTCTGATACACTCTGATTTCTCCCTCTCTCTCTCTCTTTTAGGACGATCAATCAACTTCCTGTACTTCCGCAAACTTTTCAGAAATCTAACCAAGTGATTGAGATCGTGATTGATTGCTTAATTTGATTTTATGCTCGGATTTGTTCAACAAATTAATTCACGTCGAAGATTTATATAATGATAATAATTTTCAAAATACTTTTGAGACGAAAATAAATTTTTGCAAATTTAGACAATTTATTGTAACTTTATCTTAATCATAAGTTTTCCATTGTGGGAGGGTAAAAAATATCAAAAGGTATAGAATGCAAAATTACCCTTTACAGCACACAATTCGTTATTCCTATCTCTTCGTTACTTTTCCAGCTATTTACCCTTTTTTTCTGTATCGCCAATGCAGATGAAGCTGTTGAAAATAATAATTCTTTTCAGAAATATATAAAACCGCTGCGCGCATTGTGGCCAGTTGTCAAACAGAGGAAACTCTGTCGATGAATCGCAGTCAATTATTCATTGCGAATGAATGAATCCATTTTGATATTTTGTCTTAAATTGATAAATTCATAAAATACTCGTGAAACAGTTTTGCATTAATAAAAATAAAATAAAAAAGTTTATATATATATATATATATAGATATAAAAGAACATAACAAATATATCAATATTTTACTCTCAACAAAATACCAATGCGGAAGCTTCTATTTTTCCACATCGTTTCCTTTTACTGTCAGTTTTTGCCTAATGTAAAAAAAAAAATTTCCAAATCCCTTTTTGCACTCACATTTCAAATCTCAAATATCCAGACCAAAATCGCAAATACTAAAGTGAATTCCCTTTGATTTAGTGGAATCCAGGTAAAACATGAATAGATGGTTAATTACCGTTGTACACAATGGAATCATGTGTTTGTAAATATTCTGTTTTTTTTCACTCAATAGACTGTGAATATCCCGGAAATATAGTCACACACTATTTGTAATTTAATAGACGAGGAAAAGAAATTTAGTATTGGTAAATTTTTTGTTCCTGAAATATAACTAAAAAGGGAAATAATCTGGTTTTCAATTTTGTTATTTCTGTATTTATTTTGGTGTTCATAACATTGACAGATGGAAAAATTTTGTTTGAAAAAGAATGTTCATTTCGCTGGAACTAAATATTTGAAATTATTTTCCTTGAACTAAAAAGTGGAAGGATCCTGACTAGGGATGCTATTCTGTAATTTCAGTTCAATTTCACTTCACTTTACTTTCACTTTACTTTCACTTTATTAGACCTTTATTGTAACTTAAGTTTCAATTTACTTTCACTTCACTTTCACTTCACTTTACTTTCACTTTACTTTCACTTTACTTGCACTTTACTTTCACTTTACTTTCACTTTACTTTCACTTTACTTTCACTTTACTTTCGGTTTCAATTTACTTTCACTTCATTTTCACATTTCTTACACTTTATTGTACCTTTACTTCATCTGTACTTTACTTTCACTTTCACTTTCCCTTTACTTTCCGTTTACTTTCCCTTTATTTTCACTTTACTTTTACTTTACTTTCCATTTACTTCTACTTTACTTTCACTTTACTTTCACTTTACTTTTACTTTCACTTTACTTTCACTTTACTTTCATTCTATTTTCACATTTCTTACACTTTATTAGACCTTTACTGTAACTTAACTTTCAATTTACTTTCACTTCACTTTAACTTTAGTTTCGCCTTTTCTTTAAGTAGCACTTCACATTCACTCTACTTTAACTTTACTTTCACTTTTACTTGTTCTCTTACTTTCACTTCACTTTTACTTGTTTCTCTTACTTTCACTTCACTTCAATTTAACTTTAGTTTCGCATTTTTTTTACTTTCGCTTCGCTTTCACTCTACTTTAACGTTACCTTCACTTTACTTTCCTTTTACTTCCACTTTACTTTCACTTTACTTTCATTCTATTTTCACATTTCTTACACTTTATTCAACCTTTACTTTAACTTTACTATCAATTTACTTTCACTTCACTTTAACTTTAGTTTTGCCTTTTCTTTAAGTTGCACTTCACATTCACTCTACTTTAACTTTACTTTCACTCAACTTGTTTTTTTACTTTCACTTCACTTTTACTTGTTCTCTTACTTTCACTTCACTTTAACTTTAGTTTCGCATTTTCTTTTACTTCCACTTTTTCTTTCCCTTTACTTTCACCTTACTTTTACTTTACTTTCACTTTACTTTCCATTTACTTTCACATTACTTTCACTTTACTTTCACTTTACTTTCATTCTATTTTCACATTTCTTACACTTTATTAGACCTTTATTGTAACTTAAGTTTCACTTCACTTTCACTTCACTTTAACTTTAGTTTCGCCTTTTCTTTATGTTGCACTTCACATTCACTCTACTTTAACTTAACTTTCACTTCACTTTCACTTCACTTTAACTTTAGTTTCGCATTTTCTTTTACTTTCACTTCAGTTTCACTGATTATGGTAAAAAAGTTCTATAAATTAAAAAAGAGTGAAGTGAAAGTGGCTTTCACCCCTACGGAAGAAATTGAAGTGAAAGTGAATCGAACTGACGAATTCGTCAAGAAGAGTACTTCTTTTTATACAATTTTTTGGAAGGGAACTTTTATTCCTCTCGGGTAATTACCATCCCTCCCTATAGGATAGTGACTAAATATACTGATTAGCAAATTTGCTATTCTCTTTCTTTTAAAATCAATAATTTTAACATCAATGAAAATTAATTGCTACTGAACATTTGTTACTCCGCTTTTTGGTCTGAAATATAATTATCTTTTAGCCACTCATAATGCGCTTAATTATTTAAAACGGAATTCTAAACAATACGGTAGAATGATTTCAGGTCATAATTCAAATTCACATTAGGTATTTTTTCCATCTTCACACTTCACTGAATAGAATTAGACAATTAATCTTCTGTATAATTAATTTCTTCCTTTTTAGAATCCGTGATGTGTTTAAAAAT
Organism: Leptopilina myrica (nomen nudum); assembly: GCA_032872475.1. Classification (NCBI taxonomy): domain Eukaryota; kingdom Metazoa; phylum Arthropoda; class Insecta; order Hymenoptera; family Figitidae; genus Leptopilina; species Leptopilina myrica (nomen nudum). The sequence goes on along the minus strand of CM065466.1, from coordinate 4,400,139 downwards.
TAATACACCGCCACAAGACAATTGAATTAAATTATTAATTTTTAATATTTAGATATTCTTTCACAATGTCCCTAATTTATTAAAAGCAGAGAGAGAGAGAGAGAGAAAATTTCTTTTTTTTCGCAATTCAATCAAAGGGATTTGTGAAGAAATTTCTATTTTTCTAATGAAAATCTGAATTGTAAACGAAATGATTTTATAGCGTGGAATTGCAAATGAAAACAAGACTTTCACGAAATACATTGAATGTAAAAAAATTCTTTTCAAACAGAATTAGCATTTTCAACAAGAAGAGTATATATCTCTCCTTCTAAATTAGATCGATGTTGTTGGTTGTGGGTTAATTAATTTATAACAAAGACCATGTCCGCATGGTTGGAGTCCTCGAGTGGAAAACACCCTCTTCTCTCTCTCTCTCTCTCTCTCTGAACTGGGAAAATCGCTTCAAGAAGGGTTTCGAAATGGTTGTGGATTTTCAACAGTATCCACACACAGTTGGGGTGATTACGCATTAGTGAAGCTGGAGACTAAAGTGGAAGGAGTACAAGGAATATTCTTCAAGCACCTTTGCGGCATCAACAAAGCTCAGAACCGACAAATGATCAAACACTTTTTTTTCTATAGTACACTTTTATGTCCCTTGAAAAGTCAGAAAATTTTTTAGTAACCCCCCTGTAATTGCAAATTATAATTCTAGCATATTGTTTTTAGTTTTTTTTTACCAAATGGAATTTTTTTCCCTTAAGTTATAAAAATTATTCAATATGTAATTAGAGAGAGAGAGATTTTTAATTCCAGTGAATGAGTAACTAAACTCCTCGTCAAGATTTATGAAAGGTGATTTTTAGAGGCCTCATAATGTGCTTAGTTTTATGTGGTATTTTACGAAGAAAGGCTTTTCGTTTTAACGGATGAAATTTTCAGTGGTATTTCGTTGTTACGACTGGTACTCTCAAGTATAATACGATGCTAGTTCTCCACACAAAACCCACTAAGAAACTTCTTAAAGAAACTTTATTTTATCTATACCACCACAGTATCAGAAAATCAACTTAACCAAAACAAAAAAAAAGCAAAACAAAGTTTCCTGAAAAAAGATCATTTTGAAAAATTATATTACCCTGAATCCTTTTACAGCTATTGGAAAATAAACTTCTCATTTTATTTCTTTTAGATAACCTAAACAGAGGAATAGTAAAATTTCAAAATACTTCGTCTTTCAAAAAAAAATTAGAGAAAATAATTTTTAAAAAATACTCCTTTTGAAAATTATATATATTTGTGTGTGTACTATTTGTTTTAACTCCGCATTGCCTCTAGTATTTCTGTTTATATGACTGTGCATTTAAATAACAATAGAGAATACTCTGACTAGAATTATACGCTCTGGAAAATTGCCTACTTTGATATTAACCCAGTGGGTATTTTAGTATTAAATACACCAAAGCGTTGCTGCCATTTCGATAAATGGTTTTGATAAACATTTATGTGAACATTTTTATATATACGTTTATACACTATATTGAGCAATATTAGCTAAACGACTCAACATATTTATTGTAATTTGATAAAATAAAGAGTTCAAATTTAATATAGATGATAAATATTTATCTCTAATAGCGACTATCAGGGTCTATTATTATTATTTTATTACATAAATAAATTTCAAAAAAAAAATGTTGAAATAATTTACAAATAAAGTGTAAAGTAAAATTATAATTGTTTGTCTTGCAGATTCAAGTCTATGGATTTAACGCTGAATTGTATCACAACATGAGTGAAGCACAACACAAAAGTCAGGGTTTAGTGGCTATTTCTCTAATGGTGCAGGTAAATTTGAAATTATTATTTTAGCATTAAGCTTGGGGGTCGATTTTCTAACTCTTCCACTTTTCACTCTTACTTTCAAATTTTCACTTTTTTATTTCCCACCATAAATTACTTTCACCTTAACGGGTGAAAGTGAAGTGAAAGTAAAGAGGAGGTAAAAATGAAGTGAAAGTATAGTGAAAGTAAAGTGAAAGTAAAGGAAAGGTAAAAGGAAAGTAAAGTCAAAGTGAAGTGAAAGTGAAGTGAAAGTAATGTGAAAGTAAAAGTAATGTTACAGTGAAATGAAAGTAAAGTGAAAGTGAAGTGAAAGTAAAGGGAAGGTAAAAGGAAAGTAAAGTGAAAGTAAAGTGAAAGTAATGTGAAAGTAAAAGTAATGTTACAGTGAAATGAAAGTAAAGGGAAAGTAGAGGGAAAGTCATGTGAAAATGAAGTGAAAGTAAAAGGAAAATAAAGTGAAAGTGAAGTGAAAGTAAAGGGAAGGTAAAAGGAAAGTAAAGTGAAAGTGAAGTGAAAGAAAAGTGAAAGTAAAAGTAATGTTACAGTGAAATGAAAGTGAAGTGAAAGTAAAAGGAAAATAAAGTGAAAGTGAAGTGAAAGTAAAAGGAAAGTCATGTGAAAATGGAGTGAAAATGAAGTGAAAGTAAAAGGAAAATAAAGTGAAAGTGAAGTGAAAGTAAAGGGAAGGTAAAAGGAAAGTAAAGTGAAAGTGAAAGTGAAGTGAAAGTAAAGTGAAAGTAAAGTGAAAGTAATGTGAAAGTAAAAGTAATGTTACAGTGAAATGAAAGTGAAGTGAAAGTAAAAGGAAAAGAAAGTGAAAGTAAAGGGAAGTGATGTGAAGTGAAAGTGAAGTGAAAGTAAAGTGAAAGTAAAAGGAAAAGAAAGTGAAAGTAAAGGGAAGGTAAAAGAAAAGTAAAGTTAAAGTGAAGTGAAAGTAAAGTGAAAGTAATGTGAAAGTAAAAGTAATGTTACAGTGAAATGAAAGTAAAGTGAAAGTAAAGTGAATGTGAAGTGAAAGTAAAGTTAAAGTAAAATAAAAATAAAGTGAATGTGAAGTGAAAGTAAAGTGAAAGTAAATTGACAGTTAAGTGAAGTGAAAGTAAAGTTAAAGTAAAGTGAAAGTAAAGTGTAAGTGAAGTGAAACGAAGACCAAAATGAGAATGATTAAGTTTCAGTTGGAGATCCGCAGGAAAGCAACTCTGTTTAAGTTTCAGTCCTACGGTTTTTCTTGCTACTCGGGTTACTCAAAGGCAAATGACTGAAGTAATCTTCTGATGAGATAAATTTCGATTACGCAGCAATTAAACATGAAGCCTGACTTTATTTGTGTAAAACACGGAAGCGGGTTGGAGTCGTACTGACTGGTGACCTCTTCATCGTTAACTGTGAGGTTAAATCGATTTTGGGAAGCCGCTAAATTGCCAATTATGTCGGTAGTTAAGGATCTCTCCGTTTACTCCAACAAGCTCAACTTCAAGTCTGACGACGCTAAACGACTCTTGATTTTAAGCCTACTCAATTGCCTCGGCAAATCAACAAATAAAATTTGTCATTCACAAAAAAAACAATTTCATACTTTCCAAAAATATTCAAATCATCTACATTATTTTTCTCATTAATTACCCCGTTGAAGCAATAAACCCTTAACCGAAAAGTTGTTAAAAGCCAAAGTCAAAAACAAACATACGAAATATTTCCCAGCAAGTCGGTGGTTCTAAGAGAATCCAAGAATAAATTATCAAGTTTCGTCCATGAACTCGCGGTTACACTCCAACCCTTCTGGATAGGCTTTTCTGCCGCGGCGTGAGAAAAGGGAGTTGGAAAAGACATTCACAAGGAGAAAAGGTTGATGTACTTTGAGGCAGCTTGCTCCAGACAAACAGCTGGGCAAACTTTGGTATATTTTCGAGACTGCTGATGGCAACGAAAAAGCAGCAAATCTCCTGAAAAAATATAAAATACAAATAAAGTTTTCGATCAAGTTGAAGAAAGTTCCTTAACACATTTAAGTAACATGAACTTTAGCGGTAGACCTTGTTTGGGGAAAAACTTTCTCGAACCGAATTCAATTTATCTAAATATCGTTCAGACAAGAACTAACTTTCGAAAATTGATTTCAAAATGAAAATTCAATAGTATAAAGATTGTGTAGAACTTGGAAATAGACAAGAAGATATCTAAATAAAGTAAAATCACTTTTAGAAGAATTTTCCATTTTGTTCCATTACAATTAGTGTCCTCCAAACGCTCGTTGCCTCCTAAGTGTCGATTCTGTAATTTTATCTTCACTCTTACTTACACTTCACTTTCACTTTACATTCACTTAACTTTAACTTCACTTTACTTTCACTTCAATTTACTTTCACTTTACTTTCACTTCACTTTCACATCACTTTACTTTCACTTTACTTTCACTTCACTTTACTTTACTTTCACTTTACTTTCACTTTACTTTCATTTTACTTTCACTTTACTTTCACTTTACTTTCACTTTACTTTCACTTTACTTTCACTTTACTTTGACATTGACTTGACTCCCACTTTACTTTTATTTTCACTTCACTTTCACTCGACATACACTTCACTTTCTCTTTACTTTCACTTTACTTTTTCTCCACTTACACTTCACGTTCTTTTTACTTTTCTCACTTTTAACTTCGACTTTACTTGATTCTCTCATCACTTTCACTTTTCCGTCACTCTCAATCGAAAGTAAAGGGAAAGTGTGGTAAATGCGATTATGAAAGTGAAGTGACAGTAAGGGAAGGTAAGGTGAAAGTAGAGTGAAAGTAAAGTGCAAGTAGAGTGAAATTAGAGTGAAACTAGAGTGAAAGTAGAGTTAAAGTAAAGGGAAAGTAAGGTGAAAATAAAATGCAAGTTAAGTGAAAGTACATATAAAGTGAAAGTAAAGTGAAGTGAAAGTAAAGTGAAAGTAGAAGTAAAGTGAAAGTAAATGTAAAGTGAAAGTAAAGTAAAATTAAAGTGAAAGTAAAGTGATAGTAAAGTGATAGTAAAGTGATAGTAAAGTGATAGTAAAGTGATAGTAAAGTGATAGTAAAGTGATAGTAAAGTGATAGTAAAGTGATAGTAAAGTGAAGTTACAGAATTAAATTTCAATACTTAGAAATGTTCAATATGTTTCAATGTAAGACTTGTTGAAATTTGAACTAATGTCCAAATTAATTCTTTTGGAAATTTGTTAAGTTTTACTTTTTAATTCTGTGTATTTTAGAAGATGAATATTATTATTTTTGCCATTCAAATATTTATTTTCAAATGAAATTTAATTTTTGTTCCACAAAAACCATTGAAACAATATAATTATATATATTTATTTATATTTCTTTTCTTTTTTCGAGATGAATGAACTGGTTGTGACTACAGAGGGTTTCCTTGAACAGATGCTCAATCCCTCGATGAACGGGTAACTGATAAAGGGGTAGCTGGGAAAGGTTTGATGACTGTAATTCAAACGGATTATACCCTAAGGTGCCTTGAGGCCGGGAAATCTAAATGAGCGAATACCTCCTATTCCCGCGCATCCCTTTTGATGCCGAAAGACAATCACCAAGTTCTGTTTCCTAATTTAATATTTCAAGTTGTTATCTTCAAAATTAATTGGGCTTAGTTACTTATTTTTACACAGTAATTAAGAAAACTGCGCTTTCATTTAAATTTAATATTGGTGTGAGAAAGAAAAGAATCGTCAGTAGTATATCCTTAAATAACAATTAGTGTGCTTCGTTATATATTTGGGTTAAATTAATTTAGCAATCGTATAAAGTGAAATTGTTTAAATTTTGACCCTATTCGTACTAAAACTGAAAACTTCAAAATTAGTTTCAAACTTGCTCTCTCTCTCTCTCTCTCTCTCTCTCTCTCTCGACTTGTACAAGTCAGTTTCAAAGTTATAAGAAACAATTTTCAAATAGCATAAAATAATTTTCAACTTGTACTAAACAATGTTTAACTTATGTGGAAAATTGTGTACAAATTTTATTATAATTTCGATCTACATTAAATAACAGTTTCAGTAAATTTTGTCCTTTTTTTAAGTTTGTAAATTTTATTAAACATTAATATTACATTCAGAAGTATTTTTCATTTTGTTCCATTACAATTGGTGCACTTTTCGTAAAGTTATTTAATGTATTGACAATTGTCAACTTTTCAAAGAAATAAGCATTAGAATGGGAGTCCATTTTTTGATGGTGCACTCAGATGTGAATCCCACAAATATTCAAGAGCAGTAGAGAGACAAAAATAATTCTATTTTCGTTTTTTGAAAACACTAGTAGCTAAAGTCTTGAATTAAAAATTATATCAGTAGTAAAAAAAATGTTGTTCTGTTTTATCGACCGCGGGTAATTACCGATCGCCGATAAAAAAATCTGTGATTTAATTTAGTAGTTGACTTTTGGGTCCCCGTTAATTTATATAAACATTTTCCTAAGTACATTAACTTACAGAACATTGTCAATCAATATTGTAATTTTTTCTATTTGAAAAATCTCAAAACGTCACACGTTTGAGGTGATTATAAGTTCTTCTTAGGGCTGATGAGGTCAGGGTGACAGTACGCAGTCATTAATAAGCAATTAGAGTATTGATTTATATGTATCGTCACCTGCACCCACTCTAGATTACATGACATGTTAATTGCCAATAGGAAATAATTTAAGGTGAAATCATTGTTCCCCTTAGTGAGTGCGGAGTAAATTGTGGATCTCCATCTCAGGACGAAGCTTTATGCATAATAAACCCATTACATAATTCAGAATATAATTAGATACAAACTGTTGGAATAAAAATTAAATTATGTAAACGCCCACTATTCATGAACTATTATTATTTTGCCTTGCAGTTTCGTAATTTATAAGACTCACATGAAATCTCCAATGTTGGCAATAATTTATTTTGAACTTTCTTGCAAAAAATAATAAAGATAAATACAAGTTACGTAACCAAAACTGTCAATATTTGATGAAATACTTCAATTGAATGAGGTTCACTCTCACTTCAGTTTTATTTTACTTTCACAATCACTTCACTCTCACTTTACTTTCACTTCACTCTGATTTTCACTTTTACTATTACATTGACTTCACCTACATTCCCATTTTCATTTTATGTTGACTTTATTATCATTTCACTTTCACTTGACTCATTCATTTCTTTCACTGTACGTCACTCTCGTTTGAAAGGGAAGTGAAAGTAAAGTTAAAGTAAAGTAAAAGTAAAGTGAAAGTAAGGTAAAAGTTAAGTGAATGTAAAGTGAAAGTAAAGTAAATGTAAAGTAAAAGTGAAGTGAAAGTAAATTGACAGTTAAGTGAAGTGAAAGTGTAGTTAAAGTAAAGTTAAAGTAAAGTTAAAGTAAAGTAAAAGTAAAAGTAAAGTAAAGTTAAAGTAAAGAAGATATTAAGTAAATGTAAAGTGAAAGTAAAGTGAAGTGAAAATAAAGAGAAAGTAAAGTAAATATAAAGTGAATGTAAAGAGAAAGTGAAGTGAAAGTGAAGTGACAGTAAAATAAAGTGAAAATAAAGAAAAAGTGTAGTTAAAGTAAATTGAAAGTAAAGTTAAAGTAAAGTAAAAGGAAAGAAAATATTAAATAATTGTGAAGTGAAAGTAAATTGAAAGTAAAGTGATGTGAAAATAAAGAGAACGTGAAGTTAAAGTAATGTTAAAGTAAAGTGAAAGTAAGTGTAAAGTAATAGTAAAGTAAAGTGAAGTGAAAGTGAATGTAAAGTGAAAGTGAATATAAAGTGAAAGTAAAGAGAAAGTTAAGTGAAGTGAAAATAAAGAGAAAGTGAAGTTAAAGTCATGTTAAAGTAAAGTGAAAGTAAAGTAAAGGTAAAGTGAATGTAAAGTGAAAGTGAATAGAAAGTAAAGTGAATGTAAAGTGAAAGTAAAGTAAATGTAAAGTGAAAGTAAAGTGAATGTAAAGTGAAAGTAAAGTGAATGTAAAGTGAAAGTAAATGTAAAGTGAAATTAAAGTGAATGTAAAGTGAAAGTGAATAGAAAGTAAAGTGAATGTAAAGTGAAAGTAAAGTGAAGTAAAAATAAAGAGAAAGTGATGTGAAAGTAAATGTAAAGTTCAGAGCTTAAATATTCTCCATATCATGTTTTACAATTAGATTTCTGTTTTGAAATACTATGGAAGCTTTTATTACAAGTTTACATTCCCCACAAAGTTTATCTAATAAACCTCCAGCGATAAGATTTATTTTTGAGTTAATGAATTGTTTACTTGGATCTGTGATACTATTGTAATTGTGGATAAGAGGACACACTGACAAATCAACAACGAATCGCGTCCCAATGGAGTTCAGATCCTCAATTGTAACGCTTTATCTTTTAATTGTAACCGTATATCGTCGTTTGTTGAATCAGTTCACCGTCTCAAAGTAATAAAGTCCATGTGCTTCATAAAAAAAATCCCACTAACACTGTTCTGATTCTTATGGAATTTTACAAAGTTGTGAAATAGAAAAAAATAATAATTAAAAAAAACACACTTTCAACTTCTCATTTCTGAAATAAAAAATAATTATTTAAGTACTGATGTTTAGCTATATTTAATGCATAAAACTGCAATAGCACTATGAATATTGTCTTGAGAGAGAGAGAGAGAGAGAAAGAGAAAAGCTTTTCCATTCAACTATTTAATCATGGACATAATTTAGTTTGAATTTAATTGCCAGCTACTATTTTCCGAGCTAGCGGGGGCAGAAACTCACTTTTTTTTGCGCTCTTTAGCTTGAGAAGTATTTCAAACTAAATCGGCACTTAAATGTCGTGACTTGCATCTCATGAATGCAAACGACTCGGAAGATGTTCGATCTTTGCTCGATCGATCGAGCAGCTGGAATTTCACACAGAAACTAAAAAAAAAAATTTCCCCACCAACTAATGTGAATTGAAGTGTAGATATATGTGTGTTAAAGAAGAATGCTAGTTTAACGAGATTAACGTAAAACCTATATATATATGTTGGAAATGTTTTTTCTTCCACCCTCAATTTTTTTTCTTTTATACAAAAAGCCTCTCAAGTAAATTCCTCATCGTCGTTGTCGTTGTCGTTTATACAACATTCTCTCACTTAAAGGACATATAAAAAGATTGGACTTTGTTTCCTTGGGCCGTTATTCTTTTATTATTTCAACGTTTATTGCCATCTTTTGTGTTTGGGGTCAGAAACGAAAGAGGTGGGGTGGGGAAATATATTTTTTTTATAGATGACTTTAATAACGACTGAGTGTATATAAGTTGGAAAATGACTCTTTACCTTTTTTCTCTTTATGCGGTGCACTTAGTTGTGGCACCCTAAACAACCAAGCAACCCACATTCTTCACCCTTCTTTTGTGTTCATGGGAAATCGATGATAAAAAACGAATTAGAGAGTTGACGAGAATAAAAGCAAATGATTGACGGAGATATTGATATTTTCTGTTTTAGCTTGGCGACACGCTGAACCCGGAACTACGGATAATAACCAGTGTGTTCAACAAGGTGCTTTACCGAGGTGAGTGAGAAAAACGATTTATTACTCGTCGAAGTCGCGACGGGACATACTATATATATATATAGTATAAAATGGGTGAGGGGAGAAAAAGTCAGCGGAACGAATCACGCGCACGACTGACTGCCGATCGAACAGTCGATTTATCCCACTTAAGGGTTCAATCTTTAGCACTGTCATCATCCTTTTTCAATTGAGCTTAGCGATTCACTTAAGTACTTCCGCTAAATTATCGTACTCTGAATATTAAATGCTTCAAGACTACCCAATTCTCTGACTGTAGTTTATGATAATAACAACAATCACTGTCTGAACTATGATTTTGAAAAAAAAATTATTTTGCAACTTGTAAAAACTTTCACTTCACTTTCACTTTATTTTAACTTTACATTCACTCAAAATTTATTTTTATTCCACTTTTACTTTACTTTGACTCAAAAATTAAATTTTACTTTGAATGAAAATTTACTTTCACTTAAATTCTATTTTCATTCCACTTTTACTAAACTTTCACTCAAAAATTTTTAATATTTCACATTAATTTTACTATCACTTTGACTAAAAATTTATATTCACTTTCACTTCACTTTCACTTCACTTTCACTTCACTTTGACTTCACTTTCACTCAAAATTTATTTTTATTCCACTTTTACTTTACTTTGACTCAGAAATTAACTTTTACTTTGAATGAAAATTCACTTTCACTCCACATTCACTCAAAATCTATTTTCATTCCACTTTTACTAAACTTTTACTCAAAAATTTACAATATTTCACATTAGTTTTACTTTCACTTTGACTGAAAATTTACATTCACTTCAATTTCACTCAAAATTTACTTTCAATTCACTTTTACTAAAAATATATTTTCCTTACACTTTTACTTTACTTTTACTCAAAAATTAACTTTTACTTTGAATGAAACCCACTTTCACTTCACTTTCACTCAAAATTTATTTTTATTTCACTTTTACTTTACTTTGACTCAGAAATTTACTTTCACTTTGAATGAAATTTATTTTCACCCCACTTTCACTTCACTTTCACTCAAAATTTATTTTTATTTCACTTTTACTTTACTTTGACTCAGAAATTTACTTTCACTTTGAATGAAGTTTACTTTCACTCCACTTCCACTTCACTTGCACTTAAAATATATTTTCATTCCACTTTCACTTCACTTTCACTCAAAAATTAATTTTATAATACTCTAACTACTTTCACTTTGACTAAAAATATACATACTTTTACTTGAATTGCACTCTAAATTTATTTTCACTCCACTTTCACTTCATTTTCACTCAAAATTAATTTTTATTCCACTTTTACTTTACTTTGACTCAGAAATTTACTTTCACTTTGAATGAAATTTACTTTCACTCCACTTCCACTTCACTTGCACTTAAAATATATTTTCATTCCACTTTCACTTCACTTTCACTCAAAAATTGATTTTATTATACTCTAACTTTACTTTTACTTTGACTGAATATATACTTTGACTTCATTTTCACTCAAAATTAATTTTTATTCCACTTTTACTTTACTTTGACTCAGAAATTTACTTTCACTTTGAATGAAAGTTACTTTCACTCCACTTTCACTTCACTTTCACTTAAAACTTATTTTCATTTCACTTTTACTTCACTTTGACTTCGAAATTCACCCCTTCACTTTGACTCAAAACTTACTTTAATTTTACTTTCACTCAAAATTTATATTTATTACACTTTTACTTCACTTTGACTCAGAAATTTACTTTCACTTTGACTGGAAATTTACTTTTACCTCATTTTCACTTAAAATTTATTTTCACTTCACTTTCACTTCACTTTCACTCTACTTACACCTACACAAAAAAAATTTATTTTTATTACACATTCACTCAAATTTTATTTTTATTTCATTTTTACTATTAATAGCAACTATTTTTCTACTTCATATTTGTCTAATCTCTTTGATTGTTGTGCAAGTAGATATAAAATTAAGAATAGTATGTGAGTACATTTTATAAATTTTTTTTGTACTTGTACTTCGTATCGGAGGGAAAGAATAATAAAATAAAATTTGTGTAAAAGTAAAAGTATCCTAAAAGTGAAGTAAAACTGGAGTAAAAATAAATTTTGAGTGAAAGTGAAGTGAATGTGGAGGGAAAATATATTTTTAGTACAAATGAAAATTAAGTGAAAAGAAATTTAGACTGTAAGTGAAAAAGTATGTTGGATGAAAGTGAAAGTGGAATGAAAATAGAGTGAAATTTTTTTTATTATAAGTGAAATGAAATTAAAAGGAAAATAAATACTCAGTCAAAGTGACATTTGAAGTGAAAATGAATGTGGAATGAAAGTAAAGTGAACATAAATTTTGAGTGAAATTTAAAGTGAAAATGAATTTGGAGTGAAAGTGAAGTGAAAATGGAGTGAAAATAAATTTTGAGAGAAATTTAAAGTGAATGTGGAGTGAAAGTGAATGTGGAGTAAATATAAATATTAAGTCAAAGTGAAAGTAAAGTGAAATAAAATAAATTTGAAGTGAAAGTGAAGTGAAAATGTAGTGAAAATATATTTTAAATGAAATTCGAAGTGAAAGTGATTGTGGAGTGAAAGTATAGTAAAAGTGAATGTGGAGTGAATATAAATATTGAATCAACGTGAAAGTAAAGTGAAATAAAATAGATTTTCAGTTAAAGTGAAATGAAAATGTAGTGAAAATAAATTTTGAGTGAACTTTGAAGTGAAAGTGAAGTGAAAATGGGGTGAAAATAAATTTTGAATGAAATTTGAAGTAAAACTGAATGCGGAGTGAAAGTGAATGTGAAGTAGAAATGTTTGCATTGAATAAAAAACAAAGTTAGAATTTAGAAATTCGTTAAATTCAAAATAGATTAAATTAGATAAAGCGCAAAATTAGAAATTGGCTAAATTTTAGAAAAGACAAAGTGGAAAATAAATGAGGGCACACGGATTGTGTATAAGTATTACTTTTTAATATTTGAGAATTATTATAAATCAAAGACATAAAATCGACATTTGATTAAAGCCTATCACAATATTTATCATAATTATAAAATCAGCTATAATTATCATTGTACACTTTCTGATCATTTTCCTTAACTATGGGAATTTTATTTATACTACATTTATTCAATAGATTTACAATTTTTTTGTATACACGGGACAAAAAACAAATTCATTAGCAGATCATCCTACATCATTTATCATCAAAATATTTTCAGGGAGAGAGATGTCAAAAAACGTTCAAAATAATTTGCTGACGTAATAATTGAACGAGCCCTCAGTGATTTGTATTTTCACCGAAACGAGAGGAATTTTTTAAATCATTTTACACCAGAAGGGAATATAGAAGATTAATATATTCTAATATAAAAAATTGCCATTCATACTTGCTTTTCAAGTTATATTTTTGTGTACGGCTTCATTTCGAATTCTCCTCTTTAACTCCAAGTACATTTCTATTTCTTATTCTAAGCTTTTTGGAATCGCTGATTACGAATCTTTAGTCTAGTTTTCAAAATAAAAAATTGTAGTTGAATTTATTTTTAAAAAGTTGCTATTCAAAGAGAATTGGGGTCGCTGAATACGAAGCTGAAGTTGGATTGGAAAAAAAATTAAGATTTAAGAATGTTAACTGATGTATCTAACTCTCAGTAGGTTCTAGTTCCTTAGAATTTTACGGCTTGTTTTCCCTTCTTTATTTTCCATCACGAATCACAAAAGTATGTAAACAATGGTAAGTCGCGAAACTATTTCCAAGTTCTATTGAATATAAGCTTGTCAAAGAATTCTCTCGTGGTTTTTTTTAATTATATACATGACAGGTATTCTCCACCTCATGAAAAGATCTTGTTTAGTAAAAATCCTTTCCTAATGATGTTGGCGTGTATATGAAAATTCACGGATTTTTTTTTTGCAAAATCACTCAAATATAGTTAGGGTTCATGATTTTTTTGTATATGCCTCGCGAAATTCCCCCCACCGAACGTCAAATTTAAATATATAGCATTAATTAAAATTTCCGTTTTCATTTGCATCAACGTTATATATTATATACTAGGTCACCTACATCCAAATGTAATACAAAGATTTTAAAGTGTTCCATGAAAAGAGTTCTTATTAAAATGAAGAGTCGACCTTGCAATTAAGAAATAAAAGAAAATTGTGAGGTATCTAAGCTTTCGCATTTCTGAATGTCCCTATCACGCTCTAGGTAACGCGTCAAGTTATACTTTGTTGAAATATACGTGGTTGTCAGTTGGATATATAAAAAACAAGTCGTGGAAAAATAAACAGCTTTTCGTAGGCATGCAGAAAGTGTCGTATGAAAAACGCGAAACTGTAACGTGAAAAATAAAAACCATAAAAAAAAGTTGCCACCGAGAAAGATGAGCGTAACCGGCTTTAAAAAAAAAAAAAAAAAAAAAGCAGTCGCCCAGTGCACAAGAAACATATTTTCGCTTCAACGCTACGTATACTAATTTTTATTTCCTTTCTAGACTCCAAAATGTGATTGGTTACACGGTAAAACAACTTACTTACTTTTAAGACAGAGTTTAACTACTAAAAACTTTTTTTTAAAACTTTTTTTTAAACTACTAATTGTGAAGAGAAACATTTTTCTTTTCAAACATTAATCAGATTTAAAATTCGATTTCTAGAAACAAAAATACTACTGTAAAAATAACAAGAGAATCTTAATCGTTTATCTAATTAATGAACTCTCAACAAGTTTGACATTAATCCGATAATGTGCAATTTAAAGAAAAAAGAACGCTACTAATGAAACTTCCTTCATTAAAAAAGTACTATCCTTTCTTTAAACAACAAAAAATCTTGTGAGACAGAAATTCGTGAATTTTATTTTTAATGATGGGTCAGACTTAATGGACTACAAACAATCTTCGTTATTAGAATCCAGGCGTGTTATTCTATAATTTTACATTATTATCACTTTATTTTCACTTTACTTTCACAATATTGTCACTACACTTTCACTTTACTTTAACTTCAAGTGCACATTATTTTCACTTTACTTTTACTTACTTTCATTTTACTTTCACTTCAATTTCACTTTACTTCCACTTCAATTTCATTTTACTTTCACTTCAATTTCACTTCAATATCACTTCAATTTCAGCTCAATTTAACTTTACTATTACTTTCACTTTACATTCAATTAACTTTCACTACACATTAATTTCACTTTACTTTCACTTCACTTTAACTTTCAATTTAAATTCACATTACTTCTACTTTAATTTAACTTTACATTCACTTTCGAGCATTTAAACAAATAACATTAGAAATGAATTCAAAGTTAAGTAAAGTGAAAGTAAAATGAAAATCAATTAAAGTGAAATGAATGTGAAATAAATGTCAATTGAAAGTAAAGTAAAGTAAAAGTGAAGGAATAGTGAAATAAATGTCGATTGAATGTTAAATGAAAGTCAATTAAATGTAAAGTGAAAGTAAACTAAAAGTAAAGTGAAAGTAAAGTGAAGTGACAGTCAAAGAAAAGTGAAGTGAATGTCGATTGAATGTGATATAAAAGTCAATTACAAGTAAAGTGAAAGTGAAGTGAAAGTAATGTAAAAGTGAAGTGAAATTAAAGTGAAAGTAAACTGAACATAAAGTGAAAATGAAAGAAAGTAAAGTGAAGTGACTGTCGATTGAATGTGAAATAAAAGTCAATTACAAGTAAAGTGAAGTGAAAGTGAAGTGAAAGTAAAGTAAAAGTGAAGTGAAAGCGAAGTGAAAGTGAAGTGAAAATGAAAGAAAGTAAAGTGAAGTGACTGTCGATTGAATGTGAAATAAAAGTCAATTACAAGTAAAGTGAAGTGAAGTGAAAGTAAAGTAAAAGTGAAGTGAAATTAAAGTGAAAGTAATGTAAAAGTGAAGTGAAAGAAATGTAAATGTGAAGTGAAATTAAAGTGAGAGTAAATTGAAAGAGAAGTGAAAGTAAAGTGAATTTGAAGTTATTTTACAGAATACCCCGGATCGTAATGTCAATCACTATTTTTGTGCTTTAACTTATGAACTCGGATCTAGGGATTAAGGATTCCTCTTCAAGGAATTATTTTTCATTTCAAAAATCAGTTTTGATTTCAAAGAATTAGTAATTTGTGGAATAATCTCCTTAAGAACGACCCCTCCCCCTCCCTAAATAACTTGAGTAACGTGATGAATATAATAGAGACTACACAATATTCAGGATGCTCGAGGGTAGCGCTCGAAGGTAGAATGTGAAAATACAGCTCCACTTCTTCATGTAACCCCATACTCCATTGTATCATGATTTATGTGCGGTAGCCGCTCGAGTGTCAACAGGCAATTGATTAAAGTATACCCACACACACACCCCCGCAACTATATCCTTTCTTGAAATTCGATCCCCCATATTGGCATCGACCTTTACCAGGAAGAAAAAAAAACCAACAGTGTAATAAGGGAGGAAATATTAGAAGGGTTCATATCAAGGGTTACCCCTTCAATCAAATTTAATTACAAATGACGCTCGTTTCCCGTCAGCAAAAAAAAAGAAAGTGAAGAATTGATTTTGTTTTTGTTAACAGGTGACAAGGCTCAAGTTCGTCACTTGTCGTTGCGATCCTTACTTCCCGATACCAACGGCTACATGACCTATGAGGGAAGTACAACACATCCCGGTTGTTGGGAGACTGCCGTTTGGCTGGTGCTGAACAAACCAATCTACATCACTGCTCAAGAGGTACTTATCTCAGGAAGGAATTCTTATAAATATTCCTAAGCAATTTTCCAATCAATTTTTCCCTATATAAATATCAATTTTTCAATATTAGACTTAACAACAAAAACATTATTCATTTGATAAGTGTAATTGTATTTTTGAATATTCTTTTTTTTCTTGATAAAGTTGTACGCTTTGAGAAAACTGATGCAAGGACCAGACAACTCCCCAAAGGCACCTCTCGGGAACAACTCGAGACCACTGCAAGGACTACACCACAGAACTATCAGAACAAATATTGATTTTCACAAGGTAAATTGACGTTACAGTTCAACAAACTGGTTTTCCATGTTAGAATATAAGCAACTTGAAAGCAAATACATTCTCTGGCAAAAAAAAAGAAGAAATGTTCAACAAAAGATATTCTGATTTATGATATTATAGAGATAACTGGAGCGTATACAATAAAGTTAGAATCAAACATCAGGGACATTTAAAGTACATATACGAATGAAGTTAGAACTTTTTTGGATTTCAAATGACTTTCAGTTCTTACTGTTCAAAGTTACCAACTTCTATTACAATGTATTTTATCTAGATTTTTTCCAAAATTGGTTTAGACTTACTCATCAAGACAACTCAAATGATTTAGCTACGCCCTTAGAAGAGATAGAAACTTTAGGAACTGCTAGCTAGGTCACCTAGATTCTTTAGTGGTTTCACGGACAAGTGGACAAGCAATAATTCCAATATTTTGAAAAAGACGGAGATATCCCATCTTTTTCACTTCCAAATAAATTTTTTCGTTAGTCCACTTGCCATCGTTTAAATACTGCCAGAATATTGGTTTAGACTTACTCATCAAGACAAAATTCAAAAATTTTTATCCAGGCGAGATTCTAACACGTGGTGCAAACATTTTTGATACATCAGTTCGACATAAATTTTATGAGATTATTAGTTTCAAAGCAGTACTTGCAGAAAGTTTTTCATCATACCATTGAGTTTGTTAATAGAATCTGAATATTCTAGCTTTTAATGAAAACCAAAAATTCACTAACATTAAAAACAAATCTATCCAGTAAAACTGTATAGTTGAAAATAGTTTGAGAGTTATTTTTGGAAATCTGTTTCCAATCTGTTCAACTTGCTACTAGGTCTTGATTTTTCAAAATATTTTAATTAACCCAGCCCCAAATTAATTTCCCAAAAGTTACGGATTTAATTTAATTAAAAGACTCAGTGAAGCTTACGAAACGGATTGTCGAATGAATAAAACATTAAAAATCAGTATTTTCAAGTGTAAAAAATAATATTTTAAGATAAAATTCGAATGTTTGATTTACTTTTTTTTATGTAGATTAAAATATTTCTACGTTAAGTTGCAAATAATTTGTAATAGACACTTAAGAACGTATTATCCAGTGTCCACGTGTTTCAATATATAATCAAGTATATGAGGTACGTGACTACTGAATAATATTGACCTTAAAGGAGATTTAATTATAACGTTACTAATCCTTACGGTTACGGTCAAACTCGTGTTTTGCAATCAACAAAACTTAAATGCATAAAGTACTGCATATATTAAATGAACAACATAATTCATCATGGCGTATTAAATTTAGAAAATAAATGAAAAAATTTAATTATACGTTCAAAATAAATTTAATTATATGTTCAACAAAAATTTAAATATATGGTAAAAATAAATTTAATCACATGTTCGAAACAAAATGAAAAAAGAAACGAATCCAGTCCCGTTAATAATTGATCTCTATGATTTTGAATAATAATTTCCCTTTTCACATAGCATTATATGGACTTGTAAAATAGGTCATCAAAAGTAGCCGAGATTTATACGAAACTATGTAAAACTTGTTGAAACTTGTCGCAGAAGTTGCACGAAACTATCTGGACAGTACTTGTCCTAAACAAATTGACAAAACTGAACATCAGAACAAAATTTCAACTAAACAATACCTTTTGCTTTTAAAAACCCAAGACATTCGAATGTGGTGAAATTTTTTTTTTCAAATTATAATTAAATTCGGATCTTTTTATTTAAATTATTATTAAAAATAATTCAAAATAAATCTCCCTAGTTATAAATTGTAAATAAAGATATTATATTTAATTGTCAAGTTTTTTTTCATTCAAATTTTGTTTGAAAACAGGTTTTGAACTGTGTTGACAAGGATTCAAAATGTTTTGAAACATTTCCAATATCATCGCGAAACTTGTCCAAAACAATGTAAATCTTGTTTGAAACAGACGAAAACTTGTTAAAACTTTGTGAAATTTGTTCAAATATAATTTCAAAATTTTGGTATTCCGTGTGTGTTATGTCAGAAAGTCAAAAACTGTTTTCCATTAGTGAAACTTTTTTTCGAAATTTGACTTGACCTTTTTTAGATTGTAATGAGACGTAGGGAACAAAATTTTCCTCTACCAGTTTTAAAACTGGTGCAAAGCAAAACTAAATAAAAATAAATAAAAAGTACTTTGCAATTAAATGAAGTTAATTAAAATTAATTTGACAAACAACTAAAGATGTGCATTTTTACAAAGGGTTGAAATTTTTAAATAATATTTTTATATTTTATCTGTTTTTAGCAACGTCCAGAAGCTAAATGTCCGACAATGGCCAAGGACATGAAATACAAAGGTACTATAAGTGTTTATTTAATTAATAACATATGTTCCTCGTTTTGATTTAGTTTCAGAATTAAATATAATTTGGAATGAGGATAAATCAACGAGCCTACTAAATGTTATGAGGAAAGATTTTCTTAACAATTAACAAAGCAAAAAAAAGTTGACAATTTTAGAATGAATATTATTCGTCATAGAAAATGTAACTTTAAAGGAGGACAATTTTTAAAAGTGAAGTGAAAGTGAAGTGAAAGTTAAATGATATTAAAGTGAAAGTAAAAGGAAAGTAAAGTGAAATTAAAGTGAAGTGAAATTAACATTGTGTTTGACTTTTATTTTACAGCAAAGTGAAGTGAAAGAGACTGAAGTTAAGTGAAAGTGAAATAAAATTGAAATTAAACTGTATTGAAAGTAAAATAAAAGTAAAGTGAAATTAATGTGAAAGTGAAGTGAAAGTAAAAGTGAAGTGAAAGTAAAGTGAAATGAAATTAAAGTGGTTGTAAAACGAAAGTGAAGTGTCAGTGAAGTGAAAGTGATTGCAGTAAAGTAAAGTGAAGTGAAAGTAGAGTGAAAATGAAATTAAAGTGGTAGTAAAACGAAAGTGAAGTGTCAGTGAAGTGAAAGTGATTGAAGTAAAATATAGTGAAAGTGAAGTGAAGTTAAAGTGGTAGTAACATTAAAGTGAAGTGTCAGTGAAGTGAAAATGATTGAAGTAAAGTAAAGTGAAGTGAAAGTAAAGTGAAAATGAAATTAAAGTAAAATGAAATTAAAGTGGTAGTAAAACGAAAGTAAAGTGTCAGTGAAGTGAAAGTGATTGAAGTAAAATATAGTGAAAGTGAAGTGAAATTAAAGTGGTAGTAAAATGAAAGTGAAGTGTCAGTAAAGTGAAAATGATTGAAGTAAAGTAAAATGAAAGTGAAGTTGTTTTTATAATTTAGTAACTATTATATTACAATTTGTTAAGTTATTTTTTTAACAATTTGTTGTTAATTGTCAACTTCAATTCGTTGTTATTGAAAAATATTTTCCGAAATTCTGTGCAGAGTAATAAAATAAAAATTTTCTTTTTTTTTGTTAACAGCAAATACATGGCGAGACGTTGGGGAGTCATACTCGCGAAATATTTACTGAGATTGGCTGAAGGATGACGCTTGGCTTTTTCGACCAGTCGAAGATGTCCACGTGTCCAATTGTCAAGATACATCAGATAATTTATTTTTCTACGGAGATTTCGAGTTCGATTGAGTGTCACTGGTGACACTCCCACAACATTATAATAATACGAACATCTCATTATTGTGAAATAATGGTGTAAAAATATTTTAAAAATGAAAAAACAGACAAACAGTTCGGTTGTGCGTGTATGATATATAAATGCGTATTGTGCTAATTATTAAATAAGTAACAAAACACTCAACGAGTTGATTGAAGATAGTGTAAAAAAAATAAATACGTAAACTAGCAAATTTTCTACACGGCAGTATAAAAAACAAACATTCCAAAAATGAAGTAATTGCTGAAAAAGAATGCAAAACATTTGTACGGATAATTACTCCTTGATGAAAATTGAAAATATTTACTATAGGTCACGGTTTATAGACAGTTATATATTGTAAAAAATTTGTAAAAAATGGAAAGTAATTTGCGTTAGTTATAAATGAAAAATGTTACAAGAAATATCGTGAAAACAGAAAAGTGAATTATTTCTATGAAAATGAAATTCGAAAAAAGGACCAGGAATGTCTCGCTTTTTCTCAGCTGCAAACGAAACGTAAAATTTGACAATACGGACACCCTATGATAAAAATCTATTTAGTTATAAAAATTTGCTTCAACGTCAATTATTAATATAGGCATCATCTTTTTTTATAATCAAACTAATGGAATTTAAGTTCCCTTTTAGAAAATATGTAAATCTATCCCAAAAAAATGTAATTGTCAATTATTTTCTATTTCTTCGCAAAATGAATTAAAAAATTACAGAACTAAAAAGAAACACCTTTTGAGAAATTCCAAAGAGAAGCCTCAGGTGACAGAAAAATAGTCTAAAAAATAAAACAAAATGTTTAAATAAAAATCGAATTTCATTTCTCAAGTTGTACTTTTTCTATATTATATTCCATTGCTGTCTCTGGGGAATGTTTATTCTTGAAAAACAAACAAGCGAGGCGAAGGGAATCTCACAAAGGCATAAACCAAGCGAGAATATTACTGAAATCGTAGCATAGTAAAATGAAAGAAAAATCTTTCATCGCTTTTGTATATAATGTACCTTTAGGCGTCAATCTAGAGTGTATAGAGAACAAAAGCTAAATCAATTGTATTATATGAAATGAATTTGAAGAAATTGCTGAAAAATCATGGTTATCGAATAATAACAATAAATATCACGTTATATTGTAGACCATGCGTTGCAATTCATTATTTACCAAAAAAAAATCTTTCACTCCCTTCTTTTCCTAAATACCAATCCAAATGAATCGAGATATCTGTGGTGCTATTTTGTCAGAAAATTGGTTTAGACTTACTCATCAAGACAACTAAAATGATTTAGCCACGTCCTTAGAAGAGATAGCAACTTTAGGAACTGCTAGCTAGGTTACTAGTTAGTCCACTTGTCATCATTTAAAGACTGACACAATATTGGTTTAGACTTACTCATCAAGACAAAATTCAAAATTTTTTGTTCAGGCGAGACAATTGATCACTACACTTTCACTTCACTCTTTTTATTTTCACTGCACTTTCACTTCACTTTCACATTAATTTCACTTTTACTTCAACTTCACTTCACTTTTATTTGACTTTCACTTCACTTTCACATTAATTTCACTTTACTTTAATTTCACTTTTACTTCAACTTCACTTTACTTCACTTTCACTTCACTTTCAATATAATGTATAAATAAAAAGAAA